>JAUTXW010000269.1:0-186160 GCA_030620095.1 Kuschelorhynchus macadamiae | reverse complement strand
CAGCAGCCTTTGGATTTCAGTTACGTATTACTTGTATTTTGATGTACCTGTGGAACAGGGTGATAAATGGAATAACTAAAAAAAAGATTTTTTTAGTTAATCCGCAACAGTAAAATATATTTGATATAGATTTGGCACAAAGATATAGGTATTTATATAGGCTATATTTTGATGGATAAAGCAGTTTCTAAAGTTTCAAAAAATCATTATTTTTTTAAAAACTTTACCACCCTGTATCTCAAAAATAATACGTTGCATATAACCTTTTTTTCTTAAAATCATCCAGATTCCCACCATCAAGTATTTGTATCTTATTTTATTTATCCGATCATCGATTTTTTTCTTTTTTGGGCCCGCCCTATATAATACATCATATATTTTTTTAATGGCTACTTCCTGAAGGTCATATTTTTAGTAAACATAACATGTCATCAGTATCAAGTAGCTTAAAATTACTTGATATCAAGTGAAGTACCAGCGAGAGGAATTCAAGTCAAGCCAAGTAACGAATTGGTGAAAAGATTGATAATCAAGTCAAGTAATTGGAAAAAATGTCAAGCTACTTAAAACTTGATGAAACCCTATATATGCTATGTTTTGCTTATGTCACTGTCATATTTTGCAATTGTGACATTTATAAAAATTATTTGGGTTATTGTTGCACTTTGCAGTCTTTGCAGTCTTTTTAAACCTATATCTGTCAAGTTAGATCTGGGTCTAAATATAAACCTCTAGTGAATACGGCCGTTGTTTTAACCCCTTCTTTTCCCCCACCCTTTAAATTCGTAGTATAAAAAATTGGACCAAGTTGGAGAACCCCCGAACAAAATGAGCCCTAGAACGTTAAAATTGGTCAAGGCGTTCAGGATAAATACCTGAACATAAAAAAATACATTGCGGACGAATTGAGAACTTTCTTTTTTTGTCGGTTAAAAATTAAATAAGTAGCAAGATTTAAATTGATGTTAATTTGTTTTATGGGTTTTTAAAATATTTAATTTTTAAAAAAAAATATGTGAAAATTATAGTGGTAAGGTGCGGGAGAATCAAATATTCCGGTGACGATTGTCCTACAATACAACTGAAATTGGAGATAGGGAGACAATTTATTTAAATTTGGAAATTAAAAAAATTTAGCTTAGACATTTTTAAATCATTAACAAATTTTCAAAAATATATTTAAATGTAGAAAATTAAAATTTAGCTAGGAAGGTATAGGATCCTCTATGAATTCATATATTTACTGCAAAAGAACGACGTCATCGTAATAATAATTAACACTCTAAGTTTTTATACTTACCGGTTTTTATTACACGCCTTTTTAAGGTTTTAGCGAAAAACTGTCAGAACTCTCATATTCCGAATCTGAATTATTGGGAGACGACTCTGGAACAAATTCACTCCCACTGCTGTTAGGACTAACGTTTTCATCATTATATGTATTGGTAGATGATATTTCCGGTGAACCCAGATAATTAACACATTTCGTCTGATCTATATAGTTTTTCAGTGGTTTTTCTTTTATGGTTAAGGATCTTGTTGAATGGATTTTTTCAGTGCTTCAAACTATTTGAATTTGCAGTGGAACCTTAATTTCTGGTGTCTTCGGTAATTATTTTTAATTGGATTTTTATATCCTAGTAATTTATGTTGTCCTAAAATATTATTCATTATTTTACTTAATAATATGTATGTATTTATGTAGGTATAACTCACTTTCAATAAATGCACGTCTTTCATTTGCGTTCGTTAATTTTGTTTCATAATGAGGAACTTTTAGAAAATCGATGCAATTTTTGTCTTTTTGTGTTAAACACATGGCCATAATTTTTGATATTCTATCCATATTTAAAACTAACCAGTGCCACCCTGTAAATATAAATTTAGGTATAAAACATGCTGAGACTTTCTACATTAAAAACTGCTAAAAGTAAATATTTTTATAGAATTTAGTTTATTACTCTACCCAATGTGTGGTAGCAAAGCCACCTCAAATACTGTATGACAAAAATCTATTCGCAAAATATTTGTTTGTTTACAAGATAGGTAGGTACAGGGTTAGTCCATATACTTAGACAGCGTCTACCACGTTTATTATAAGAGATGCAAGGTTTGTTCTAAATTACCAAAAAATCTTTTTACCAAATCAAAGGAACATCGCAGTCAGCAAAAAACACAAAAGTGTTAATTTTTTAATGGAACACCCTGTATATAATTATTTTACTCGATGTGCCTCGTCTTAACAATTATAAGTATATCAGGTTTGATACTTTTCTAACTACTAACGCATTTCGTCTTATAGGAGCGATTTTGTTATTTTTCTTGGTTGTCTTTAAAGACAAAGGTATCAAACCTGCATATTTATAATCGGCAAGACGAGATGCATTGAATGAAATATTATACAGGATGTTCCATTAAAAACTTAGTAAGTTTCTGTTTTTTACTGTACATGTATATTAAGAAAAACGCAATTTGTTGCGATCTAGACTATGTAGAAAAATTTTCACATCTCGCCATAAGTAACTTGTAATTGTTTTTTTTCATAGAAATCACTCATATCTAAAGAATATTAAAAATTAAAAAAAAAACGCTAGAAGACGCTCAACCGGAATGGCGACAAAGGTCAAATTTTAGTAGTTGCAGAACAATAGATATTCTCGACATTGCCAATTGCTTTATCTGCCGTGCCATTACGATGCACCAAAATCGGTGATGACAAATAATAACATATTTTAATACTATTAGAAATTAATTTATAATTAAAAATCTATATGGTATTTTTTAGATACTTTAAGGATCAATATCTGAGTCAATATCCCTCTGAAACAAAAATCACTGTTTTTTCATAAAATGAGCCTATTCTTAATTAGCCTTTTTTTATTTGATTTTTTCGTTTATATTACAAGTCAAACAAAAACCCTAACATTATTTCACTTTGCGAAGACTTTATCGCAACTCAGGCTCGAAACTATACTATATGAATCGAGATATGAAGTTAGAACATTGCGATGTTTTTAGTTCTTATAATCTATCAGTTATTGTTATTGATTATAAAAGTTAAGAAAAACTTCATTCTTTTTTTTTAGTTCCTTGTCAGTTTCAATTACCTTAAATAAATAATAAATGAACAGTGTAAAAAAGTTAAATTAACAATAAGCTCATTTCATAAAAAAATCAGTGTCTAGATAATATTTTTCTTTTTACAGGCAATTTTGGCATCTTAAAAAGCTTAAACTTGCCTTGCGGAGCTCTATTTTTAACATTTTGAATTATATAAAAACAATTAAGGCAAATGATGAATATATGTAAATTTTTGACATAAGGAAAAAGAAATGTCGTTTTAATAGTCATAAATAATATAGCCGATATTATCACAGTCACTCAAAATAATAAGAAAAGTTCCAATACAGACTCGAATATAGATATGTCCCAATGTTCTTCGTTTTAAGCATAATATGTTAATTATTTTGCGTAAATTGAGTTTTTTTTTACTTCCCTCTAAAAAGGGAAATATTCTGATATTGAAAAAATCACGGGTTCCTAGATGGCAAAACAGAATTTTTTCAATTCTGTTGGTGTCTGTACATAGGAATAAATTGGTAAAATCCAAGATGGCCAAACAAAATGACCAACCTGAAAATAATATTTTTAAAAAAATAGCATAAAAACTAATCCTCATTTTGTTTTTTAGTTTGCAATATTTTGAACCTCTTAAAACTAGATAGCAAAATGCTAAGGCTTTACTCATTAAAAAAATCCGTTTTTATTTTGATTGTTGAAAATGCAGGATGAAGTTTTTTGGTCCTTTTCAGGACAAAAAGTTCAGATAAACATGGTTTCGAAAAAACTTAGTTTTTGAGATACAAGGTTTAAATTGTTTTACAAAGAATAAAAAAAAAATCTTTAACAACTATCTTAAAAACCAAAGCATTCGGGGCACATGTCTATTTGAACTTTTTTTGTCCTATTTTTTTTATATTTCCAGCAAAAAAAATAAAACAGAAAGAAAATTTAGATGAGTGCCTTATAGTATTTTGGTAACTATCGTCTAAACGGTTTTAAATATCGGATGAAAATATCAAATGAAGTAAAAAGGGTCGGAACCACGAAGAAAGCAACACCCACTAAATTTTGGTAAATTATATCTAAGGAAATTCATACATTCCTTAACAGTATAGAGTGTGTGTGTCAAATTTGAATGATTTATATTCAGAAATGTAGGAGGTGCATGAAGAAAAATTAAATATTTGACACCATGTTTATTTGAACTTCTGATATTAAAATAGACGTAAAAATTACATCATTCATTTTTAGATATTCTCCGTGCAGCACATTATAAAAGTTGAAGATTCGTACATGTGCATACAAAATAATATAGAGCCCAATATAATTAATTTTAATGATGACTCTAAGAGTGAAATAGAATTAGATTTAGAAAAAAAAGCTATAGTTATATGTAAAGTAATTATATATTGATAATTTGTTTATATTTAGAGTCATCGTATTTTCTATTAATAGTAATTTATTGCCATCGGCAGGTAACTTCGATCTTTTCCGTCGAAAGCCAAGTCGATATACTTTGAGACAGACTTACAGGGTGTTTTACAATTCGAGCGTATGCATGGGAATCTCGGAAACCGTAAGAGATACGAAGCTGGTTAAATTATGGCAAAGTTGCGCAATTTGGTGCTTATTATAATTATGCTCTGAAATTGACAAAAGTCCAAACCACTTCGAAGATATTCCCATAAATACAATATTTCCCGATTTTGACATATTTTATTTCCGGCTTTTTTCAATTCGTGTTCAAAAATAAATTTTACATTTCTATTGCCACCTCAAGATTGAATTTTTAAATTTTGAATGCGACGTGTCATATTCCGGCCACCACAATCACCTTTTTTTAAAATTGAGCCTCCCCAATAAAATGACTTATAACACTTAGGTACACAAAAAACGTAAAATAAAGAAATCTCCCTCCCCCCCCTTTGAAGCCGAAAATGAAATGAATTAGTAAACATATTGAACTGAAGACTTTTTTTTTTGGTCTTCAGGTTGTCAGACCCCCCCCCCCTTGAAAAAACTCTATCTACGGCCCTGTTAAAAAATAAAGTGTACAAAACTCGCTGACTGGAAGAATTGAACCATCGATTAGGACAAGCATGTAGGCAAAATTCTCGATTTTTTAAATTTATGAAAAATGCATTAGAAATTACGGTGGTTTGGCTGAAGATCTTGACTTTTAGTTTGTTGTAGTTTTTTTAGTACTTAGTTCAATATTTTGTTAATAGATTTTGTAGTTTCTAGTGTTTTTTTTATAATTGTTTCGATTTTTTAATTATTCCTTAATAAAACGACATAAAATATTCCATTAGCACAAATTATCTAGTGAATTTCCAGGTTTAAAATGCAGTATATGGTAGTATTCATTATAAACAAACTGGAAAGTAAATTTTTTTTATATATTTTAAATTAATTATTTTTCTAATAACCCTCGCATCCTAGTTAAGATGAAAGCTATCTAAAATGTAATAAATTGATTATTAATAAGGTTGTTATAATCTGATAGTTCAATGGCCTATAATTAAAGAAAGCTAACAATTATTTTTTGATGACACAGGGTGTCATCAATCTTTATAAATATTAATAATTAAAGAAAGCTAACAATCTTTATAAAAATCAGAACTTAAGTATTTTGGATGATAACTCATTTCCTACACTCTACGCACAAAAATTTTTAAAAAATCCGTTTAGAAACAATAGATAATTGGCTTAAATAATATTTCTTTCTTAGATAAACATAATAAAATCGAAACTTTTTGAACAGCCCTCGTATCTTAGTTAAGACGGAAGCTGTCTAAAACGTAAAAAAGTTTATTATTATTATTATTATTATAAGGAAGCTTGTTATAATCTCGTCGTAGGTTTCATTATGTTTTTAAAATATTGAAACAAAGTTATTTTTAATGACACCCTGTATCAATACTTATAAAAATTGGAACGTAAGTATTTTAGATAATGACTATTCGATAGGTTGCATTAGATTTGATTTAAATCAGGTTCTAAAAGTAGATTAGGTACTCTTGAAAGAAGAAAATTCAAGCCCCCGTTAAAACGTACGCCTATGAAGTCCCGTAGCCTAAGAAAACTGCGCACGCCATAGTCCTACACTCGTGTATCAAAAATGAAAAAAATCCGCAAAGACACGACGGAGATATATTGAGTTGTGTCTATCTTAAGTGGGACACCCTGTATAAGCAAACTCATATCATTAACTGACAACTTTTTATAGAAACAAACGATTTTAGAACGTATGTTTGTAGTTTGTAATAACTCTTGCTCTTATTTCTCATGAAATACCGCCAGTACCTTTTCGAATATCTAGTTTTTAACCATAAAAGGCTAAAAATTTACATAGAAAGAAATATAAAACAGGCAAGATCAAAATTTTTATTAAACCTACCTACTAGGTAGTACCTACCTAAAAAGAACGTTAAGGATAATGCTGTTTTTCTGAATGTGGGGTTACCACACCACTTTTTAACAGGCATGTCCTCTTTTCAAGCATGTATTCGAACATCGGGTATATCTATATATTTTACAATTTAATTGAACTGCCTCCTCAACCAGCAAATTTTAAACAATCATAGTAAAAAGTTATCGTATTTTTTAGGTATCTGTGATTTAAAAAAAAATCCCAGGATATCACAAATAGGTATGACTTTTTTTCGCATCTGGTTATAGATGATGATATTTTACCTAGTTCACCTAGTTGTTTACCCGATTTACAAAAGATTTTTTTTTCGAATATCTCTCTAAATAACTCCCTCAGACATTCCTTTCTTGTGCTCTTTTTTGCCGCGAGAAACCTGGTACCCTACTTTTGTTTAATTTATTGAGTAGGTATTGTTAAATCTATCTTTGAAAACAACCCAGAAATAGTACCAAAGTGAATTCTTATTAAGTATATGACTTACCTGATCTCAATAACTTACACTGAACTACTCACAAATCACAAAACACTAATTAGGTGTAAAGTTAACGCACGCATGAACCAAGAACGATACGGCACGCCTGCTATGTTAATAAAGGAAGCTAAAAACGGCGGGCGCCAGCGCGAGCGGAATCACCTTCCCCTTGCCTCTGTTTGCCTGCGTTTTGCATATTGTTTAGTGGATAGTTGCACTATAGAGCATGAAAGCGGCTTGCCATTTCTTTACAGTCAGGTATTTTTTATTTTACAAAATCTTTTCATACAAAAATTATTAAAATACCTAAACTATATTAAATGAGAGATTTTTTAGGGATTAATTATTAACATTCTAATTCACTTGATATAAACAATTTAACCCGAGTCTAAATAAAATATCGTCTCTTTTACATTACTTCTGTTGTGCTACCAGTACAACTATAATACCCACATATAAATTATAAAGTAAAACTACCTAATATCTAATTAAACCACTATTGGACTACTACAATATGTATTTTCATTCTACGTCTAAGCATCTTAACAGTATTTTTTAATACAAATAAAATTGGTTTGTGTTTATTAAAAAATGTAATTCCTATTTACATATCTCATATTTGGAGGCTTAATTCCTTTGCAATATTTTGACTAAACGGATGGCGCTTATTAATGAATGAGGTTTCATCTCGGGTTTCGTTAATATACTTCATATTCTACACCAACATAGGGACGCAAATATGGAATGTTTCGAAAACCAAAATATGAATAAGTTTTGGTTGAGCTGACAAATAACTTTCTTCTGGGTTCTCGGTAATCATTGCCAGCAAATAGCAATACAAAAATTTTGTAGGATTGTACGCTATAAAAATTATTGTTAGTATAACCTAAACCATTTTAAAAGTAATTTTTCCCTGTTTGATTTAATCAAATTTCTTTATAATTTCCTCAAAGTCTACGTTTCTTTAAAACGTTTTATTTGAAGGAGCAAACGCCACTAATTTATTTTCGCCTATTGATGAGCATAATTTATTTTTATACCTTCGGTGAATACAAGCATATGAATAGTAAAATTTTTGCTCAAAAAGTCATTAAAAATACTAATTAAAAATATAGGAATAGCTAAAAATATCCTGAGAAGTAAGAAAAAATGTCAAAGTTCAAGAAAACAGTTATTTCTTACTTAACTCGTTTTATCATGAACCCCGTGTAATATGCGATGATACAAGATAATCAGATTATTAATTAAAACTAATAAAATTAAAAGTCGTTAGCTTACAGGAGCAGTCCCAATTCAGAAATGTTTTCACTTAGGTATATCTGCTGCTTCAAAGTAATTGCAATAATGTATTATTGCAATTTTCTATCTAGTTAACTTATCATGAGCATTAAATTTGGAAATACTTTGATTATATTTTTCAAAAAATTAAATCTAGGGCGATAAGTGGCACTTTCATAAGGTGCACTGCCCTTGCCTCCCCCGCTTGCTACTCTAGTGCTCGTCGGGAAATTATAATATCTGCCCTAATTTTTTGTTTGGCGGCTAGCGGCGGACGGGCCAGGGCGTCGATACTTATTTTTTAGTGGAGGGGTAATTATCATTTTTCTTGACGATGAAGAAAAAGATCCTCACTTTTGTCTAGTCTATATTTTTAATAGAGGGGGTCGTCTTGTTTGGCTCTAATATATGTGAAGTTTATTTTTTAAGGAAATGTTCACAACAACATTCATGCGATATATTCTAGCAATTCAAATACGTGAGATGAAAAACAAACCACATATTGTAAATGAAGAGAATATAGCAAAAACTAAAATTGACCATTTCAGACTTTTATTGAATATGTTGTAATTTTAGAGGACTAGCTATTTTTTTCAAATCAGAGGTGATCCCCGAAAAAAAATTCGGGGGGCGTTAAATTAGATTTTGTACGGTCGTTCTGATTGTATAAACTACAAAATTGGGTCTTCTGGGAGAACCGAGGTATGGTTTTATCTGTTTTGCTACAAATTCCGGGTGGAGCTCTAACCCCCACAGGACCACTGCATCAAATCAATTACAATTTTGAAAATGTAATATCTCATCATCACTCTAAATATTTTATTTTTTTATTTCTTTATATAGCTATTATTTCTTTCAATACTTAAGTTCATATAAACTTTACTTTACTCAAAGGAAGATATTAAATTTTCATATATTTGAAATTTTGATCTGATCTGATTAATGGTATTAAGACTGACTAGTTTTAATAATAAACATTGAAATATTGCTAATTTGAAAAGTTTTCCGCTATCAATAATCTGAAGCAAATGTCAAAATAAAATGACAATATAAAATTGGCCCTTATTTTACATCTCGTTTTACATCTAAATATTTTTTTAATAAAAAATTAAACGCCTTTAAAAAAATAGATAAACTAGAAAGTCGAAAAAAAATTAATCAAAAAATATTTGCTGTTGCAAAATTTCACCTAAACTGCTGGCCATAAGTATAGCATCAATTTTTTTATCAAAAAGTTTAAAGATAGATATTTCAGTTTCAAAACGCAATATCGAGATGCGGTTTTCGGTGTTCGTTTGGTTGATCTGTTGGGTTTGCGCTTCTAATAGCACGACTGCATATGCGCACCTCAAATAGTACATACAGGGCGTAAAATAAAACTCTTGCATTTTCCCAAAAGTTTGTTACCGATTACTGACCAAGATGATCTCTGATAAAATACAAAAAAAAATATTTTTGGCATTTTTTGATATTTTTGTTTCTCTGCAATATACAGGGTTTTTACGAAAATTAGAACATCTTCAAACAAATGGAGCTTTATCTTAACAACCTGTAGACAAAACAAAATTGTATTACCTGAGTTATGATCAGTAGTTATACCGTTAACATTACCAATAATAGATTTAGATACACGGCGTATCAAAACTTTAGAATTTACCTAACACTGATTTGATGTATTCTATAGATTTTTTTTATTATTCGATTTTGAAATTATGTCAGACGTAAGACGATTGCAATATTCCTGTTGTTATACAACTTTTGTTATCTATGGACCTTTTTGTCGAAACGGTTTTTTCATTTTTACTCTAGCTATTTTATTAGTCTAGATACAGGGGTATTCGTTTTAGTTGAAAAAACGGATATATCAATGGACCCTGAAATCCCAAACTGACAATTTCAGTTAAGAAAATCAAGAAAAGACAATTTTTTTATTGGTTGTACCAGGAATTGGTGCAAAAAAACTTTAAAAGAAATTGCATTGTATTGACTATACAGGGTGTTACGAATTTGAGGGTATGCAATATGCATGGAGATCTGGAAAACCGTAAGCGATACAAGGTAGGTTAAAAGGTAGGCGAAGATGCGCAATCTGTTTACAAATTGATAAAATTCCCAACCACTTCGGAGATATTCTGATAAATACGATTTTTCCCGATTGCGTATTTATTTTTTCCTGGCAGTATTTCCATAGGTATTTAAAAATAAATTTTAGATTATTGTAGCCACTTTATCTTCTCTAAAAGACGGCATTATCAAATTTTAAATTCCTTTTCGACCCAGCATCAGCAAATTATTTTTCTTAAATACGCATCTGGATTTGTACTTCATTTTTTTATAACAAGGACCTATAGTGAGATAGATATATTATTCAAAAAAATTTAATCGAAAATCCAAGTCTGTTAAAAAAAATAAGTTGATGAGGGTGGCCTGAATACGAAACTTCGGTCTTAAAATGTTATAATTCCATCTTGTAGAGTTAAAATTTGCCATAAATTGGCAAAATTTATTTTTAAATACGGATTAATAATCAATAACCCTTGAAAGATCCTACAAAATTAAGTAAAAACTGCAGGTCCGTATTTTAAAAAAATAATTTGATGATGGTGGTCCGAAAAAGAAACGTCGCATTTAAAATTTGCTAATGCCGTCTTGTAGAGAAGATAAAGTGGCTACAATAATTAAAATTTATTTTTAAATGCCTATTGAAATAAAGTCAGGAAAAAAATAAATACGAAATCAGGAAAAATCGTATTTATACGAATATCTCCGAAGTGGTTAGTAATTGTATCAATCTGTAAACGGAACATTTTTAAACACCATATTGCACATCTTCGCTTACCTTTTCACCTACTTTGTATTTTTTACGGTTTTTCAGATCTCCATGCATATTGCATACACTCAAATTTGTAACACCCTGTAGAGTCAGTAAAATTCAATTTCTTCTTAAAGATTTTTTATATCAATTCCTGGTACTACGAATAAATAAAATTGTCTTTTCTTGCATTTCTTAAATGAATTTTTGGGTTTTCAGGGTGAATTGATATATCTCTTTTTCAACTAAACGCCAATACCCCTGTAGCTAGACTAATAAAATGGCTCGAGCAAATATGAAAAAACCGTTTCGGCAAAAAGGGTTATAGGTCACAAAAGTTGCATAACAGGTATATTGTAATCGTTTTCCGTCTGACATAATTTGAAAATCGAATAATAAAAAAATCTATAGAATACATTAAATCAGTGTTAGGTAAATTCTAGCTAGTTCTAGTTTTGATACGCCCTGTATCTAAACCTATTATTGGTAACGTTAACGGTATAACTACTGATCATAACTCAGGTAATAAAATTTTGTTTTGTGTACAGGTTGTTAAGATAAAGCTCCATTTGTATAAAATTGTCCAAATTTTCGTAAACACCCTGTATATTGCAAAGAAACGAAAATGTCAAAAAAATGCCAAAAATATTTTTTTTCTATTTTATCAGAGATTACCTTGATGAGAAGCAAAAATATTTAAATTTCTTTTTGAGAATTTTAGGAGGTAACAAACTTTTGAGAACATACAAGTGTTTTATTTTACGCCCTGTATGTATTATTTGAGGTGGGCATATGCGACCGTACAATACTAAAAGCGCAAACCCAACGGATCGATAAAACGAATACCGAAAACCACATCTCGATGTTGCGTTTTGAAACTGAAATATCTGTCTTTAAACTTTGATAAAAAAAAATTCTTGATGCAATATTTATTACCAGTAGGTTATATACATCGCCGCCAGGCCGCCGCCTGATGAGATTTTTGAGGTCGGCGCCAATTCCATCAATAACTAGGTATACCTAATAGAAACACACTAAATAACATTTTTTGTTTAATTTATTTTTTTTACTTTTTAGTTTATCTATTTTGAAATCTATTTTTTAAGGCGGTTAATTTTTTATTAAAAAATTATTTTGAACTTTTTAGTGATTTTTTGTTTTTTACTATCACCCAGTATAGTAAATTTTGTGATATAAAAACCAGAAATATCTTTGACAGAATATCGCTAACTTTGTACAGAACGTGTTTTTTGGGGAGCTTAATGTATGTATATAAATATATTGTAATGGGTGAATATTTTTTAATCACCCTGTATACAGAAAACTAACAAAGGTATATACGTATATTGTATCTCCGAAAATGAATTATTTGACCTCAAAAACTTTTAAAATGCAACATTATATTTTATATTTTACTACCCCCTTCCCCTTCCGCTACCCTTAATGCGAAGGGTTGCATGTGAAATAAATACGGATTGACCGAAAATCTTGATGATGTAATGAAACTGTATTTTACTACATATATTCCAAACAATTCCAATTTTTTACCCCCTATCGCCCTTTTTACCCCCTATCATATTTTTTTATCACCCTGTATACAGAAAGCTAGCAAAGGTACATACGCACATTGTATCGCCGAAAATGAATTATTTGACCTCAAAAAGTGATAAAATCACATGCAACATTATATTTTACTCCGCCCTCTCGCTACCCTTAAGTGTGAGGGTTGCATGTGACAAAATATATACCAATTGACCTAAAATTTTGATAATATATAGAAACTATATTTTACTACATATTTTTCGAACATTTCCAATTTTTTATCCCCTATCGCCCTTTTTACCCCCTATCATAATCACCCTGTATACAGAAAAATGGATTATTTGACCTCAATGACATGCAACACTTAAGGGGGATGCAACCCTCCCATGTGACAAAATAAATACGGATTGACCTAAGACCTTGATGATATAATTAAACTGTATTTTACTGAATGTTTTCCAAACATTTCCAATTTTTTGCACCCTTTCGCCTCTTTTACCCCCTATCACCCCTTTCATTCCCTCGATTAAAAAGTCAAATTATTAAACTCAAAAATTGCGCAAACTAAACATCTTTAAAATCACACATTTTTCCAATTATTTTCCAAAGATGACACGCTTTGAACTAATTAACCCCCTTTTTACCCTCACCCTTTAACAATTTCGTAGTACAACAAAAAATGGGACCAACTTGGAGAATTTCCGCACAAAATGAGCCCTAGAACGTTAAAATCGGTCAAGGCGTTCCGGCGAAATCCGCGAACATACATAAAAAATACATTGCAGACGATTGAGAACCTCCTTTTTCAGTTAAAAAGACAATTAATTCTAATCCTAATTCCTATCCCCTAATTTACATACAATAATTTATCATCTGTCTTTCTATTGAATATCGTAAAATTAGCCGCCGAATTGAATAAGGAACAAAACAACTTAATTTTATATTACAATGCAATCTCCTAATTGTCGTTTGGCTTTGGCGCTACTAGCATCGGCATCCTTTAAAAAGCAAGATTTTAAAATGCGGCCGTCCTGGCCGCTCGCTAAAGTGCTACTGAAAATCGATCGTCTCGTACCTACTACAACTAAAGAATAAATAAAAAGCGCATGTATGCAAATCTACTTTCCAGCGTTGTCATGTGGATAGTCGGTAAAGGACGCTTGGAAATCGTCAGTCTGCCTGTAGAATATGCGGTAAGAGCATATTTAAGTGACGCTTATGCCGCCTCTGTCGGTCACCTCGCTGTACTAAAAATATGCTGTAATATGCAAGAAAAACAGCTTTACTATTTTCCGGGCGTCCAAAAAAAATTTTTTGAAATTCGGTCTGTGGACTTTTATAGTCACGTAGACACGATATCCATGGCGAAACAACCGAGCGTCCATATACGGGCGCCCGGTTGGAGCCGGACGCTTGGAATATAGTAAATCGTCAATGTACGGGCGCTCGGAATATAGTAGGATAAATATATATATATATATATATATATATATATATATATATATATATATATATATATATATATATATATATATATATATATATATATATATATATATATATATATATATATATATATATATATATATATATATATATATATATATATATATATATATATATATATATATATATATATATATATATATATATATATATATATATATATATATATATATATATATATATATATATATATATATATATATATATATATATATATATATATATATATATATATATATATATATATATATATATATATATATATGTTATATACGCTGATACCCACGTGCAGGCGATGACCTTCGGTCACATGGTGTCAGGTATAGGAATTACAACAGCTCCGAGAATGCACTGTAAGCAGTTGCAGTTCTCAAGGATGGAAGACGCTACATCATCATTCAGGTTAATATAAATAGATCCAAACTGTAATTAGTTAGTTAATATTATAGAACGTTACTATGTTAGTCTAATTATTGAAATATTTTTATTAGTGTAAATAAAATTTTTTAAAAAGTGAAATTTGGAAAAGTGATTATAACAATTGGCGCAGTCGCGGTAGGATCTGTCTAACGCTGTCAGAACAAGAGTGTTGTCTAACTGGTAGTGGCAGATTCCAATCCCTAAACAAAAAAAGGACGTTGTTGTAAGTTAATGAATCATCTTGCTATTGTTTATTTTTATTGCGTTAATTAATTATTGATATTGTTCGATTTTCCAAATATTTTCCCTGAATTCCTTATTGATTTTAATTAAGTTTACTAATATTTAAATTAGTATTTGCCTTTAAATAAGCCAAATTAGTTTCAAGATGCCTAATTCTACTGAAAATAGCGCTACTCAACTAGAAGTAGAACCTTATAAATTATCAGAAATATTATCTTTAATTCCGGAATTTGAAGGTGATCAAATCTTTCTAGGAACATTTTTAAATGCTTGCGATTGTGCGTACAATATGGCCACTACTACTCAAAAAACACTATTAGCTAGTCACATTAAAAATAAACTTAGGGGTAGAGCTGCACAGCTCGTTAGTTCTAGAAATCCATGCTCATATTTAGAAATAGAACAATTGCTTAATCTACACTTTGGAGATTCCCGAGATTTATCCTCCTTAATACAAGACCTGCAACGACTTAAGCAATTATCAAGTATCACCCCTTACCTTCTTTAACCGTCTTCAAGTACTAAATGCAAAAATGCATGCAAATATTCAAAAATCAATTAGCCTTAGTACTGACCAAAAAACAGCTCAAAGTGCTCTCATAGAGACTATGGCTTTAAATACTTTAAGGCTAATTAGCGCGAGTAAACGAACACGGTGAATTTTTTACCTCAATCGTCAATACCAATGCGATAGCAAAAAACATTGACTTTTCAGTTATATCATTAGACCCGATAAATGACACCTCTGACCCAATATTTAACCTTAAAACAGTAAAAAATTTAAAAGGCCAGCATGACAGAACCACACAGATAAAAAATTTGTTAAGAAACGAACATTTAAATGAGGAAGAAAAAGAACTTATGACAAACGTTTGCCTGGACTTCGCGGACATTTTCTACCTTGAAGGAGACGCACTTTTTTTTACAAACGAAATAAAACCTTGGATAAAAACAAACAACGCTCGCCTTGTTTTTACCAAGTCGTACAGGTATCCCCAAATACATAAAGAGGAAGTAGAAACTCAAGTCAACAAAATATTAGACGAAGGTATCGTCCGTCCCTCTATCTCACCATGCTCCTCGCCAGTCTGGGTCGTCCCAAAGAAACTCGACGCTTCCGGGCAACAGAAATGGCGTATAGCCATCAACTACCGCAAGCTTAATGAGCTTACGGTGGATGATAAATACCCGTTACCCAATATTTCTGACCTCCTTGACCACTAGGGAAGTGCGAATATTTTACGACCCTAGATCTCGTTTCCGGGTTCCACCAAATCGAAATCGACCCTAAAAACATCCCGAAGACAGCTTTCTCAGTAGAAAATGGTAACTACGAACTTATTCGTATGCCCTTTGGCCTTAAGAATGCTCCGTCCACCTTCCAACGGGTCATGGATAACATCCTTCTTGGCATTCAGAATGAGCGCTGTCTGGTATATATGGACGAATAATTATCTATTCCCCCACAATCCACGAGCACATTTCTCGCATAACTGAAGCATTTAAACGTTTAAGGAAAGCCAACCTAAAAATTCAGCCTGATAAATGCGAGTTTCTAAAAAAGGAAGTCGCATACCTTGGACACCTAATAACCCAAAACGGCGTTAAACTAAATCCATCAAAAGTAGACTGTATTGTTAATTTTGTTTTGGGACTGGCTGGCTACTATCGACGATTTATCCCCAATTTCGTAAAAATCTCAAAACCCTTGACCAAACTTCTTAAAAAAGATACACATTTGTCTTTCGACTCCGACTGTAAATCAAGCTTCGAAGAGCTGAAGAGAGCCCTCATCTCTAACCCAATTCTGATTTACCCTAACTTCCAAGAACAATTTTTGTTAACCACAGACGCAAGCTTATTCGTTATTGGCGCTGTCCTGTCGCAAGGCCCAATAGGCAAAGATTTCCCCATTGCATATGCCTCTAGAACTTTATGTAATGCGGAAACCAAGTATTCGATAATAGAACGTGAATTGCTTGCAATTGTCTGGGCTGTGAAACACTTCCGACTGTATCTTTTTGGATGGAAATTCGTTCTCATCACAGACCATCGACCTTTAACATGGCTCTTTTCAATAAAAGACCCAGGGAGTCGTTTAGCTCGCTGGCGTCTGAAGCTTGAGGAGTACGACTATAAAATTGAATATAAACCCGGTAAAATTAATAAAAACGACGATGCGCTGTCTTGAATCAAAATTAACCATTTTCAAGAATGCGCAAAACTTCAGTCTAAACTTCACATCTTTGCTGCCAACAAAGACGACATACATGAGAAACCATCAACTAGCAAATAACCACCCCAATCGGACGACGAAAGTCAAGACGAGACAGACACAGAACAAATAACAGAAGAATATAACCGGTTCGTACACCTATACAAAACAAAATCAATTATAGACTATGCTAAAATTGAGACCTCAAACTCCCAACTCCTAGACAAATGTCACAAAAATATAGTGATCTTCTTTCGTCAAGCAAAATTAGAGGATCTACAATTTCAAATCATAGAAGTCATTTTTGAAGAAAACTACCATTTTGCAAATAACGAAATAAATGTTGTCTCTAGTAAAAGTGTAAGATATCGAAAATATTTTATAATCCCTTTGCCACTTAACAACAATTCCGTCGTCCAACATCTCTTTTATGCCTTATTTAAGAGCAAAGACAAATTTGACTTAATCCAGACTTACTGTATCGAAAATAATTTAGAACTACCAATTTTGGAAATTCTTGCGTTTATCTTCTCCGATAAAGACGTTAAAATCAAAATATGTCAGAATATCGTAAAAAATCCCGACGAGGACCAGATTCCCATTATATTAGATGAGTATCATTCTGGGAAAAATAATCTTCACCGTGGAATAAACGAAACAATTAAACGTGTAAAGGAAAGATACAGTTGGCATTGCCTAACTATAGACGTTGAAAATTTTATAAAAAAGTGTGAGATGCCAAAAAGTTCAATTTTGTCGATAAGACCTTAGTACACCCCTAGTAATTACCGAAACCCCGAAAACACCATTCGAGAGAATTAATATCGATCTCTTCGAATATCCCGTTAGTAATTATACCCTCTCGATTAGAGATGAACTAACGAAGTTCACACAGGCCTTTGCTCTATCGGATGAAAAAGCTTCAACAGTGGTGAACACACTTCTACTATTCTTCCAACATTTTGGCACCCTTTGCGGATCCACTGTGATCATGGCCGTGAATTCGACAATGCCCTAATGAAAGATCTTTGCGAACTTTATGACGTAAAATTGACATTTTCCAGCGTCAGTCATCCGCAATCAAATGGATCACTTGAACAGTTTCATGCGTCCCTAACAGAGATAATCCGAGTACATAAAGCTGAAAATCCCGATGAACACCCATTTAACATTCTAAATGGAAAGTTATTACAGAATCGCACGAATGAGAACTAACATTCAAAAAGAGAAATCCAAAATCAGATTTAATAAACTCGTTTCCGACAAACAACCCAGTTATAAAGTTAGTAACAAAGTATATGTCAAAGAATCCCAAATCAAAGACAAAAGTCAAAATAAATTCAATGGGCCCTTCCGAATTGTTGAACTTTTCCAAACCTCCGCGAAAGTAAGAAATCTTTCAACAAACCAAATTTGAAAAATAAATTTTAATAGACTAAAACCTTTCTACGACTATTCTATTCTTTTCAGACTTTTCGGGATACTGTCAGCCGTGACATCCCAGTTCAACATCACCCCAATAAACAACACCGCAGGACTGTTCTTCCATGAAGAAAGTATAATCAAAATATCAAATGAAAAATGGACGCTCCTGGTCTATAAAGAATTGCAACCCTTGAAAGAAGCTATTTTGAACAACGGCAAAATTTTCTCTCAATTAATAGACACATTTGAAGTACCTGAACCTAGAGTTTTAGCTTCTAATGTTGACATACAAACACACATTAGTCTTTTAAAACAACTTGCCAACGCCGTAAACCGAAAATACAAAGAAATAATCGCAGACACTAAACCATACGAGTTTAGAACTAAACGCGGTATATTTAATAGCATTGGTACTGTCTGGAAATCGATTACAGGTAATCTAGATGCTTCTGACGGAGAATACTTTAACGACTGTATAAAAAAAGTAACGCGGGACGAACATCTCATCGAAAACTTATTAAAAAATCAAATTTCCGTAACTACATCTGTAATTAAAACTGTCAACTCCATCATTCGCAAATTACAAATAGACGAGGAAACACAATATTAAAGACATTCAAAAATCAATTAACAACATATCAAGCGCGATCGAATTTTACGAGGGACAGATAAAAACTATTAGCTTGTGTGAATCGCTAATGGAAAGCTATGTCTTTTTAGAAGACTCTCGCAATGACATTTTAGATGCAATCACTTTCGCCCGTTTAAAGATACTCCACAGCTCAATTATCACCCCACAAGATCTGATCACTTCATTACAAGAAATCTCTCGATTTTTAGTAAAAAATAATTTACCTTTACCAACCTATTCATCAAATGTAGCGGAATATCTTGATATAATCGAGGGTGCGATTTTCATTTCATTTCGTTAGTTAATGCAAATTTTCTCCATTCGGAGAGCTGTTCGGCATGACAATCGGATTTTCCGATCCTGGTTCATTAAAAACCAACCTATTACTAAAGCCGCCATTTTCCAAATCTGTCAGTTCTTGAGTTTTTGATAATATCTAAATTTACTGCCTTGGAGTCTAATTTCGTAAGATAAAAAATAGTTTTGATTACTTGGAAGCTAAGCCATGATATATTAGCAAATAAATCATCATACCGTAAGTAATCAACACATGCCAAAATATTCAAGAAAATTATGAAAACATGGAACCTCCAAATAGGCAGCGCAAATACGAAACTCGTAAAAAATTCTTCAAATTAAACAAGGTAAGCTAATCTGTTTAAAAAATATTATAGTGGCAAATATAAAATTGATTTTTGCGATAAAATATTGCAACACTTTTTAAAAAAAATTAAAGAAGTTCCAGTCAATTTCATAATAATAAAAATGGAAAATTATTTCATTTATTATTATTTAAAGATTTATGACTACACTTAAATCTAGAAAAATAGTTATTTTTAGGCATTTTATAGATTCAGATTTACAGGGATATAGAGAGTTAGAGATTGATACCATTTTGAAATTAGTTACGGGTAGTATATATGAATCTTTAAACATATTTCCAAAAGTTAAGGTGTGAAAGTGGAAATATTTATTTTTCAGTTCCAACTGTTTCTTTTGGTAAACTCTCCAAACGTCAATTTTTAGTTTTTAGACGATAAAATTACTCTGTTAGGTATAGGATCAACTGTGCAGTAATTTTATTATTTTTAATGCAATGAAAAAAAATGCAGTAAATAAGTAAGTAAATTTTCTCCTTCCCAATCATATAGTAATTCTCAGTATGTTTGAAATATATAGAGAGTGACAAAATATGTATTTTTATTAAATGAATACCCTGTCTATTTTTTACACCTATGAAAAGCTAAAAAATATCTTTCCAAAAAACTTCGTGCCAAATTTTCTGATATACCTGCCTATGATATTTAAGAAACTAAAATTAAAACCTGCCTACAAATGGCCATATTATTTTTGAATATATAAATTTCAGTCGTAACAGTTACAAATAGAGTATTTCTTAAAAGGGCTTCTTTATACAGAGCATTCCATGTAAAAAATTACACTGTATGTAATATTTTTTAGTATGAGAAATAATAAAAATATTAGAGAGGGATCACTTTAAATGGCAATCAGTTTCCCTCGTACAGATTGTCACTACAGTTTACTGCATATTCAAATAATTTATTAGGCCGTTATTTAGTTTTGTCATACAAGATTCGGACTAAAATTTTACCAATCTATCTCTGTTTCTCACTTGAGTTTTATACAATTTTATTTCATTAGGCCGCCATTAAATTTTATTTGTTTATTTTTCTAATGATTTAATAAATCCTATTAGGCATTTTAATAATTTTAACACAGAATAAGTGTGTAACTTATTTTATTTAAATCATATTACCATTTTATTAAAAATCTTCTTAATACATATTGGAAAGTTATTATAAAAACATATTTTTATTACCAATTCATTAGATAAATATAGAAAACAAATGTATTAGAAATTAAAGTAGGAAGTTTCATTTTGAAAAAATATTTAATTCACAATAAATATAACAAAATTTTGACTAGTACGTCTAAAACTAGTCCACTCTAATAAAGATATTTATGCATTTATCACTACAGTATGTTGAATTTGTAGACATTAAAAAAAAATCTTAAACTCTATCTCAAAATATGGCTTACTAAAGTATTCAACAATTATCTGTTAAATTTACTAGATTTTAATTTAATGTTGATTCTTTAACAAGTGTTTGCTTAGTGTCCTATTTATTTAAAAAGGTGTTATGTATCTTAAAATAGTTATTTCCTAACTAGAAATACCTGACAGTGCCTTTAAGAATATCATATTCTCTAATGTCTCTAAAATATCTGGAAATACCTCCTACAAGTGCAAAAATATTATATTACGATTTTATAATAAGGTATAATAACATTAAAATCTGTTCTGGAAGAGCACAATATAATATCCACTAAAATGTTCACCTTTTTTCACTGCACTCACATGTAGGGCTTAGTTAAAGTTAAATTTATGTCTCTTGAAATCACCACTTATTTGTTAACTTCTGTTTTATTAGAATATTAGTAGGTATTAGGTACAATAATTATTCGATCACCAATTGATGCCAGCAATGCTGCTGTATCTTCTATTTTAGAAGTATAACAAACAAAGTAGGAAGGATTTATTATATTTTAATTATTTCCAAAATAATAAAGTATACTTAATTAGGCCAAACAAACTTGTTGTGTTTTGCTCAACGTCAACAAAATAATTTTAAGGTTAACAGTAACTGTCAAATCGTAATGAAAAACTGGCCTACTTGACGTCAAAAAATACATGCAATTTTCCATTTAATAAATGGATGCTACTTCGAACCTTTGTCAGTTGTTTCGCTAAATCACGTGATTTAGCGATTCGTTAACTAACCTATACCCTCTATCACTTGTACCCTCTCCCAATTTTGGACAATCGAACAGGCTTCCACCATATATTATCAACTATTAAAAAATTCATTGCACGTGACGATGATTCATTATTGTACGTATCGTTTCGAAACCTGGTCAACTGCAAACAGCTGAAGACCAGTACCAAGATCTGCTCCGACGTCCTTCCGTACCCTATCGATAGCGACTCCATCTGCGAGGCCCAGCTACTAAGACAACAGACACGACTACCAGCAACTTGCCAGACTTCTGTGCTGCTTGCCAAAGAATACAATGTGCAAGAACTCAACCAAAACTATTGGCTTATAACAGTTTCTGACCTCTTGCTAGTCACAGTGAAATGTGAAAGCAAAAACATCCTTGACAACGTAATAAACACTAACTCGTTACTAAGGTTACAACCGGAATGCAACGCCTTCATTGGAAGCACAAGGGTGCATGCAAAATACCCCATTGACAAATACAAGACCGTCATATACCAAAACCACCCAGTAAAGATACCCTTAGAATGCTGTCATCAGCTTCCAAAAAAATCTAAAATCCTCGACCTAAAACCTCTCAAACTCACCAAAATCGACATTGAAGACCTAAATATCGCCCAACATAAACTTAACCAATATTCTGACGAACTGGACAAGCTTATCAATGAACCCTTTGCGACCAAACATGTTTACTGGTTCACAATTTTTACCATTACCCTTATTGTTGCACTTGTAACATTATACATCCTCTGCAAATGTCGACGCAAAAGACACCTCAGGATTGGCATAGCAATTACAAACGAAGATAATCCACCAACACCTCCAGTTCCCAAGTCCAGAGACGCCGTCCATCCGAGATTACGGAATCTGATACCCGAAAGAAGACCAAGTGCCCATCCCGATGAGACGATAGAGGAACTTGTCGAACTCCAATTCAACCAAGGATTTTAAAAGTTGCTGCTGGGCAACAACTTTTCTTTCAAAAGGGAGTTGTTATATACGCTCGTACCCACGTGTAGGCGATGATCTTCGGTCACACGGTGTCAGGTATAGGAATTACAACAATTTATATATATCTCTCTCTCTATATATATATATATATATATATGTTCAATATATATTTATATATACATATAATATATGTCTATATATATATATATATATATATATATATATATATATATATATATATATATATATATACAATTGAATATGAAAAGCATAAAATTGTAGCGTTTTTAGACTCGAAAGTCATAAGAACAAATGAAAACTAAATTATTTTAGATTGGAATCAAAAAGATACATCATCGGGTAGATACCTTAATTATTTTTCAAATTATCCAACCAATCAACACAGACATTGCTATGAAAAACAGGGTAACTCAAATTAGTGATGACATTTATTTACAACATAACCTAAATAAATTTGACAATTGTTACCCTAAACACATTTTGAAAAAACTTATTTTCAACAAAAATATTTATGATGGTTCAATAGAAGATAGCAAACAACAAATAAAATGTCAGAATTTCGTATATAAATAATCTTACCAATTCAGTTATTTCACTTTCCAACACAAATATAGCCAAATATAACCCAATATAAAATTTCTCGCTATTGTCAAAAGTCAAAGAAAATACTCCATCTAAATATAATTAATTCTATTTATGAAGTCTCTTGCTTGGGTTGTAATGGTTTTTATATTGGTCAAATATCGCAATGGTTGAAACAACAAGTACTCATACGCAATGGTAGAGCATCACTTAAAAAACGGGGTGTAAATTTGTTTATAGTAATGTTAAGATACTAGAACAAGATGGTATTTATTAACTGGTAAAATTGTGGTACTAATTCAAGATGGCGGCCAAATAAAATGTTTGTAATCATAAAAAAATCACCTTTCAAGATTTTGCATATCCTCACATTTAAGCTTCACTAGACCCTAGATGCTAAAAAACATGTTATCTCAATTCCTTCGGTCTGTCTGTCTGTTAGTTCGCAGCATTGCTAAAAAGCTATTAACCTGACCTTAAATGTTGGTCAAAATATAAGGGCCTTATGGAGACGACCTGCTAATATTTTGGTAAAAATCTAGCATGGATGCTTGGTGAAACGTTAAAAAGTATTACTAAAAACGAATTATCCGGTTTCTCTGAAATTTTCAACAAAAATCAACTATTATATATAAATGAATTGGTAACATTTTGGTACAAATCCAAATATTTTAAAAATCAGCCTGAAAAAACTACTTATTAGATTAATATAAAATTTTATGCAGGCATTAAATGTGATCAAAATATAAATTAATAAAATTGTTGTACGAATTCAAGATTGCGGAACAAAATAACTACCAAAAAAAAACAATGTAAATAAATATTCTTATTCAGTTGTTTAAAAATTAAATGTGATGAACTGGTACGAATTCAACATGACGGGACAAAATGGCGGTTTTTGGGCCACTTTTCACTATTCCTAAAAAAGGATTCAAATCAAGGGAATTTTCGGGTAAAGGAAATTTAGCGATATTTATATATATATATATATATATATATATATATATATATATATATATATATGTTGATTTTTACTCCTTCACGGATGGAAAAATACAATGTGTTTTCATTCTGGGTGTACATCCGTTCACTACTGTCGTTCTGAAAAGAACAGTTTTGCTGACGTTTCGCCAAAGTGTTGGTGACTGCGACGCTTCCTTTTATACCCCCACTCGTGGCCGAAGGTTATATCTGCGTTGGTCGTTATTTATGTTTTCCGGATGGTGCTGTTGTTGTTGCGCTAATTGCGCTTGAGTTTTTGCGATTTTAGATTTGTCAATTATTGTCTTCCATACTGTTGGTAGTTTTAATGATTCGTCCCTTTTATTCAAATCACCTTGTTTATCAATTTCTATGGCTTCTCGGATTATTCTGGTCTTATAATGTTCTATACTGCCAATCTCCCTACACCCATCGAAATTTATTTTATGACCGGTTTCCTGATGATGTAGGAATAAAGCTGAGGTTGTTTGTTTATTTCTGATGCTGAGTTTATGCTCTTCCACTCTTGCTGATATTCGCCTGTCAGTTTGCCCTACGTAGAACTTTTCACAGTCCTGGCACGGAATACTGTATACTCCGTGGTTTTCCAGTTTGATTTTATCTTTTGGGTTTCCAAATAGTTTACCTATAGTTGTTTATGGCTTGTGTATTGTTTGTATGTTGTGTTTCCTAAGAATTTTTTCGATTCTATCTGTTATGCGTTTTACATATGGTAAGACTACTTGTTGCTTTCCCGGTTCATAATTTTTGTTGTTCGTTGTTCGGGAAACCTGTGCATTAATAGCTTTCTCTATGGTGCGATTTGTGTAGCCATTTTTCTTTAAAGCACTGGATATTACCTTAAGTTCGTTTTGTCTCGTCTGTGTTTCAGTTAATAGCACGGATCTGGATATTAGAGTATTTGCCACAGCTTGAATTTGTGCTGAGTGATGATGTGATTTTGCATATAAATATCTGTCTGTATGTGTTGGTTTTCTATACATGGTGTATTCGAAATGTCCGTTATGCAGTTTTGTGACCAAAACATCTAAAAATGGTAGTTTGTTGTTTTCCTCTAACTCTAGAGTAAATTGTATTCTGGGGTGGATTGAATTTACGTGAGTCAAATTTTTCGAGCTCTACATGACCATGTTGCCATAGAATAAATAAAATAATAATAAATTGAAAAACAAGTTGATTTGAATAAAAGGGACGAATCATTAAAACTAACAACTCTATGGAAGATAATAATCGACAAATCTAAAACCGCAAAAACTGAAGCGCAATTAACGCAGCAACATAACAGCACCATCCGAAAAACATAAATAACGACCAACGCCTGCGCAGATATAACCTTCGGCCCCGAGTGGGGGTATAAAAGGAAGCGTCGCAGTCACCAACACCTCAGTCTCTATTCGGACGCGAGAAAGAAAGCTTCGAAAATGCCAAATGTGATTTTGGCGAAACGTCAGCAAAACTGTTCTTTTCAGAACGACAGTATGGAATGGATGTACACCCGGAATGAAAACGTTTTTCCATCTATGAAGGACTAAAAATCAACATATATATATATATATATATATATATATATATATATACATATATACATATATACAGTGTGTCCCAGATTCGCTTCTCTATTCAGGGATTTCGGCTTCTATTATACCTACAGCAAAGGTTAAATGAGGAAAGTTTTAGAGGAAACCTATTGCATTTGATATCCGGCTTCAAATTTACGATCGATCAATTGTTTTTGGAAATATCGGGGAAAAACCGAAAATGGCGGATTTCGTTTTTGGTCAGTATATCCAGAACGGTAAATTTGACAGCTGCTAAAATGTGACATTATTCGGACACATTTTTAAGACAAATAAGATGGCGTATACGACACGACATTGTTTTTTGTTAACCCGCAACCCGCCTCAACTTTCATGTTTCTTATGGCCGCCATATTGGATTTTTCGATTTTTGGAAAGAGCCTAAAATTTCCAGTCTAGTGATATCTCACAAGTGCATTAAAGATTTTAGTATCACCGAAATATTACACTTCGTAAAGTTAGGTTTCAGTTTTTCCTAAGGAGGCCATGATTTAACAACCGTCATCATTGGGCTGTGCAAAATCCTCAGGAAGTAGCATAGAGACGTCTACAGATCAGATCTGGAAGTCATGTTTGGTGTGGGATCATTGGTAAGTTAATCTAACCAATGTTTTTTAAATAGGCACAAAATGATGGTCAAATAACAATCTTTTTTTTTTCGTTTAGTTCTTTAATGATACTAAAAGAGTATAATCTAATAAAGAAAATGTAAAACGTTCTACTCTAGTCAGTCAACTTACTTTTTGATATTGTATTACATTTTTTTTCAATCATTTTGTATTGTAGTTTCGAAGAACCTGTAAAAATTAAATTGGGTTCTATAAATTTATTAACACTTTATTTAAATTTTCTGCAGATTTAGCTAATTCTCTAAAATTATTTTGATTGTCTGAATTTAATGATTTATTATTACCCGGGAAGCCTAGTTCTTGCGTTATGAAAAAAATACCATATTAATCAAATGTCGAATTATTTTTCGATTTTTATTATGATTTATAAAAAGGCGTTCAGCTGTTAAGGCACGGTGTACTTCTTTAAGATTATTATATCACTGAAATAAATTGATTTAGTATTTCCGAAATTAATATGCAATACCAACAAAATAATTTATTACGGCTATTACTTCCCGCTAACCAAATATGTTTTTCTTTTTCATAATAAAGCTGAATAGGTTTCAACTGTATACAAGCTCATTCATTACGGGATGTTTCGATAATTATTTTTGGAAACAAAATATCTACTTTTTAATAAAAGATAATTTTCCCTTTATAATTTATAGTTTCTAGTACCACCCGGCTGACCCTGCCGCCCTTGACTGTTGGGCACCTATTTATAAATTATTAATCATTTCAGGAAATCGACTTGTTCGAACATTTTTGTTTGACTACAACCTAAACGGGCAGAAGTACCTAGAGCCTTTGCGAAACCAGGTTGTACCAGCCTTACGAGCTATTCTAACGGATATATATAGATAAATTAAGAAGAACTTGGTTTTAACAAGACGGATGTCCGGCTCACAATACCACTCAAGTCAGAAACATCTTAAGAGAGCAGTTTGACGAAAGAATAATTTCTTTAAATGGTTCAATATCTTGGCCTCCTAGATCCCCCGACCTGTTGCCCTTGGATTTCTTCCTCTGGGGTCACACAAAGAATGAAATCTATGAATTTGATCCCCCCGTGACCATAGAAATCCTGAGACAAAGAGTTCTGGACACATTTAGAAATATTAACCGAAATAAAGGGTACAGGCTAAAAAGGGGGAATGTCAATTTTTGGTCATTTTAAGCTGTTCAGTTCATTCGGTTTCAAACAGAGAGATCTATCACGTAGTAACATCACACAGGCGAAAAAGGGGAATAGTCACCAGATATCGACAATTTAAATTATGCTGTACTGGCTAAAAAGGAGGATAGTCCGTGCGGCACATGCTAAGAAGGGGGAATGTCACAAATGCGCGTTATTCTAACTGGACGCACTCGTCACTTTAGTGGTTGTAGTTGATTTGTTTTGATTGTGTTTCACAGTTGTGTTGTTTATTTTTATATTAGAAATTTGTAAAACATTGAAGTGCTAATTATTAGTAAAATGAACCCAAGTGTTAGTGCCAGTGAAGACTTTGTTGTTACCCAAGTTCAGGGGAAAAAGAGAAAACGTTACGGGAGATTAACCCATGTTTCTAAGAAGCTTAACTTACAAAGCCACGAGACAGGGAGCGATTGCCACTGTAAGCGTCTCAAATGTTTTGATAAAGTACCGGGTGACGCAAGAAAAAAAATTGTAAATGAGTTTAATTTATTAAAATCTGTGGACGAGCAAAACATCTATTTGTGCGGACTTATTAGTGTCTGTCCTGTCCAAAACCGGCGTCCACGTAACGCAGAAGAAGTAGCAATATTACATGACAGTTCATTTACTTATCGTGTCAGAATTGTTGTAGATGGTGAAATAAAAGAAGTACCTGTTTGTTACAAGGCATTTCTTTCCTTACATGGTATAACCAAAAAAAAACTTGAAATTCTCCAGAAATCTTTAAAAATGACTGGCAAGGCCCCAAGTGACAAACGAGGAAAACACTTTAACAGGCCTCTCAAGTTGAAACCGGAAGCTAAAGATCTGGTAGTCAATCATATCAAGTCTTTTAAAGATCGTCAAAGCCGCTACAGACTAAAGGGTTCGTCAAAAACCTACCTGCCCGAAGAGTTAAATATCAAAAAAATGTACAATATGTATAAAAACATCACTGAAGAACAATATTGTGTGTCATATGAAACTTATAGATCCATCTTCTCACAAGAATTCAACATATCATTTGGATACCCAATATTTAGCACGTATTAGGTCTTTAGAAGCCAAAATAAAAAATGTTTCGGGTGATGTCAATGAGAAGAAGCAACTAGATAACAAAATCAGTACACTCCAGCAGCAAAACCTGCTGCACAAACATAAAGCTGAAGTATTTTTTTCAAGAAAAAAGGCTGCAAAATTATCTAGTCGAACAAATGAGAATAAAGAGGCTATATGTATGGATTTTGCTAAAAATCTCCCAGTGCCCAACATCAGCACAAATGATATTTATTATAAGAGGTAATTGTCTATATTCTCTTTCAATATTCATGTTTTGTCGACTAGCCAAAGTATTTTTTACACTTATCCTGAAACAAATGGACGAAAAGGCTCTGACGAAGTATGTTCGATGTTGCACCATTTCGTCTACAACTTTTTGCCCAACAGTGTTCGAGTCCTTTACATATTTTGCGACTCATGTGGGGGTCAGAATAAAAAATACAAAGTCATCCGTTACCTCCATCATTTAGTACATGTACAGAAAAGGTTTGATGAAATCAAGATCAGCTTTCCGATTAGAGGACATTCCTTTATGGAATGCGACAAGGATTTTGGTCTTATAAAGCAAAAGGCGCGTGTGGAACTTCCATATGAATGGGCTGAAGTTTTTAGAGCTGCAAGAGTAATACCAAGTCCTTTTGATGTTGTGGAGATCACTTTTGATTTTTTTAAATGCTGGAGTACGCATTTTTCTCCAATATACAAACGTAAGTGTCCAATGAAGGTACGACCCATGCGTGAACTCAAAGTCGTTAGAGATCATCCCAGGCTTATTTACCATCGCTCCACTTGGAATGGCATGTGGGAAACCGCTGTTATGATTGAGCCAAAGACCAGCCATATCAATGAATTGCCAAACAATGAATTCCGATTACCAGGCCAATTATATAAAGGTAACTATACACAAAATATTATTTTCCGATGTTAAGGATGTTTATCTATTTGTAGGATTGCTTCCAATAACACTGGCCAAATTCACTGACCTACAATGCTTGATGAAATTCTGTCTCAATCCAACTGCTAGAAAATATTTTTCTACATTAGCATATACTGAAAATGTCAAAGACAAAACTACCTTTCCAAAATCTCGGCGTACAACAGGCCCAAAAAAAGTGCTTAAACATATTCTGTATTTTTAAAAATTAATAAAAGAAATGTGAAATCTAATAGAGTCAAATTAATTAATCTTTGATATTTTGCTTCGAAAATGGGTTTTGTAGGTAAACAATCGGAAATACTACAAATTTGCATTGAAAATATTTGACATTCCCCCTTCTTCTTCGTTACAATGTGTAGTCTCCTAATATTTTTTGCATTATTATAAAAAATATGTAAATAATTTCATTAATAATTTCTTATTACAAATTTAAATACATATTTCTATTTCTCTCCGTCAAGAAATTCAGTGCAAAATAATAAAATAAAAACTAATAGGGTTTTTAACTTAAAAATTGATTTCTTGAAAAATAACGATTTTTGACATTCCCCCTTCTTTGCCTGCACCCTTCAAATACACTTACCAGGGTTGTACGAAAAATAGTCACCAATTGTCAAAAATGTTTCGATGCGAATGGACGTCATTTTGCAGATTTGTAAATTAATGTTACCCACTTACAAAGTAGTTAAAGCTCATATCGATTTTTTAAGTCGTTATTTACGTTCATGTTGTATTGAAAATTCAATGCGTTCAATACATTACTTACTTATTAATGTAATCTTGTGACAAATAAATCATGGCCTCCTTTAAAAACATTGAAACCTAATTTACGAAGTGTGATATTTTGATGACACGAAAATCTTTATTGCACTTGTGAGATATTACTAGACTGGAAATTTTAGACTCTTTCCAACAATCGAAAAATCCAATATGGCGGTCATAAGAAAAATGAAAGTTGAGGTGGGTTGCGGGTTAACAAAAAACAATGAAGACGTGTCGTATACGACATTTTATTTGTCTTAAAAATGTGTCGGAATAATATCACATTTTGACCGCTGTTAAATTTACCGTTCTGGATATACTGGCGAAAAACGAAATCCGCCATTTTGGGGTTTTCGCCGATATTTCCCAAACTTATTGATCGATCGTAAGTCTGAAGCCAGATATCGAATGCAATAAGTTTCCTCTAAAACTTTCCCCATTTAACCTCTGCTGTAGGTATAATAGGAGCCGAGATCCCTATATAGAGAAGCGAATCTGGGACACACTGTATATATATATAAGGTATATTGGTTCCCCATGACCTATGAACACCAGGAGAGTCGGCGACCCCGACCGGCGATTGCGACATTCTCAGAAACGCCGCATAAGCAGTACATCAGCAGAGATCAACACAACGAGCCGTTCTCACGAGCATCAGCAGTTTTGTTTATATAAATAGATTTAATGAAAACATGGACAATCAATTAGAATCTGTATTTTAAGACGTTACAATGTTAGTTTGATTTTTCATATTGTAATTTTTAAATAAAATTAGTTTTCTTTTTAAAGTGAATAGTGAAGTTTTTGAGTTAGCAATTTCGCGCAGTCGCTGTAGGATTTGTAAACTTCGTGAGAACAGAAGTATTTCAACTCGTGACGACAGATCTTAATCCCTTAGCAGAAAAAGAACCGAACCCCAACTCCAAATAAGTACAGAGGAAACAGCTGAAGTAATCCTTTGGTAGCTGAAATGAAAACACGGCAACTCAAATGAAGATATTATTGTAAGTAACGAATCGTCTCGATTTTTATTCTAATTCATTTTATTGATAACTGCTCAATCATCCAATATTTTCTCATCCCTTGTGTTTTAAGTGATATTAGTGATATTTGTTTTCATTTATTGTGACTAATAGTATCAATTTAATTTTTGCACGTAACAATGTTTACTCTAAAAGTTGCGTATTTTCCAAAAATAAAAAAATTGATATCTCTTTACCTTTAATCTTAATATTTCAAAATGCCTGAAACAAGATCTACAAGTAGTGCAACAAATGGAATAATTAAAGTAGAATCCTATAAGCGTTCGGAAATATTTTCAGTAGTTCCAGAATATGAATGTGACCAAATATTTTTGTGTAATTTTGTTAATGCGTGTGATTGCGCATATGATATGCAAACACACAACAAAAAACATTTCTCGTTATTCATATAAAAAAAAACTCAGAGGTAGGGTAGCCCAACTGATAAGTTCAAGAAATCCGAATTCATACCTCGAAATCAAGCAACTTTTGAACCTACATTTTGGTGACACTAGAGATCTCAAATCCCTTATCCAAGCCTTCAACGTCTTAAGCAACTTGCAAGTGAGTCTCCCGTGACATTCTTGCACCGATTGCAAGTTTTAAATGCCAAGATGCACGCTAGTATTCAAAAATCTCCAAATTTAATAACAAGAGAACAAAAAGAATCCCCAAACTATTCTTATTGAAACAATGGCTTTACACTTTGTTAACTGGCCTAGAACCTCTTTTAGGACAGCTTATTAGAGCTAGTAATCCTACGTCACTCTTAGAGGCCCAGTCCAGAACTCGAAGGGAGCTTCAACTCTTTTATTTTGAAAACCAAAAAACAAATAGACCAGCCCCACAAAAAGTGACACTCTTAAATAACAAATCATCACCTCAACCAGCTTAATGCTTCACTTGTGGCCGCATTGGTCACACCGCAAATCAATGCAGACAACAAATTTCCAACCGGCACAATTTCTCACATCAATACTCTAACACAAAATAAATAATTTTATCAAAATCAAACTAGGTACGGTACCAACAATGTACTCAATCAAAACCAGTTTGGCCCTCGATCTGCAACATTTCTGAAAAATTCACAATACTACGTAAATCAACAAAGAACGCATCATGTAAATACCAAAGATGTTAGATGTGTCCTTTACATAAAGGAACAGCTGAAAAAATGCCAACCAGTTCGAATAATAGTACCGAAAATAATAATTGTGCTATACAAAAACCTAATGTTATTTCCATAGAAGGTAAGACAGAAAAAATATTTAAATTAAAACGTAATCTTATAAATACGGACGCTGTACTCTTTACGCAAGAACAAGAAAAAGTTAGGTTACCCATCGCCTTAGTTAAAGTGAATGAACGTGGCGACTTCATTACGTCAATCATTAATGCACATGCAATGCCTAAAACTGTAGACTTTTCTAACATAATTATTGAGCCATTTGATCCAGGAACAAGTAATGTAACGATTCTTAACTTTAACTCTGAAACAAATCTAAACATTAGCTATGATAGACGTATCGCAATACAAAACCAACTACGAATAAACCACTTAAATGACGACAAAAAGAAGATTTAATAACCGAGTAATGCCTTAGTTTTTCTGACATATTTTATCCCGAAGGTGACGATCTAACCTTCACAAATGAAATTAAACTAACAATTCCAGACCTGTTTTTACAAAATCATATCGTTACTCTCAAATTCATAAAAACGAAGTAAAAAACAGGTAAATAAGATGTTACACTAAGGCAACATACGTCCTTCGACATCTCTATGGTCCTCCCCCGTCTGGTTAGTCCCGAAAAAACTCGACGCGTCTGGAAAACCTATATGGCGCATTGTAATCGATTACCGCAAGCTTAATGAGCTCAGTGTTCATAATGAGTACCCGCTACCGAATATTTCAGATCTATTAAACCAGCTTGAAAAATGTGAGTATTTTACGACTCTCGATTTAGCCTAAGGGTTCCATTAAATCGAGAGAGACTCCAAAGATATCTCCAAAACAGTTTTTTCTAATGAGAATGGACACTATGAGTTCATTCGAATGTTTAACTTTTTTCAACGATTTAAAGAAAGCTCTGATTTCTGCCCCAATCTTAATTTACCCCAACTTCGAAAAAAGTTTCATCCTCACACCGATGCCATTACATTTGCCAAGGCCCTATAGGAAAAACTCTACCTGGAGCATATGCTTCTGGAACCTTGTGTAGTGCTGAGACAAAATACTCAACTATAGAACGAGAACTACTCGCTATAGTATGGGCCGTCAAGCATCTCAGACCCTATCTCTTCGGCCCAAAGTTCGCCCTCATTACAGACCATTGACCCTTGACATGGCTCTTTTCAGTAAAAGATCCAGGAAGTCGTCTAGCCCATTGGCGCCTGAAGCTTGAGAAAAACGACTACAAAATTGAGTACAAGCCCGTCAAAATTAACAAAAATGCTGAAGCACTGTCTCGAGAAAAAAATCAACCATTTCCAAGAATGTGCAAAATATCAGTCAAAACTGCAAATCCTTGCTTCTAATAAAGACGACATACACAACAGACCTTCAACTAGCAAAAAAACACCCCAATCGGAAGACGAAAGTCAAGACGAACCAGACACAGAACAAATAATAGAGGAACATAATCGTTTTGTACATCTATACAAAACAAAATCAATTAAAGATTATTCTAAAATTGAAACTTCAAATTCCCAACTTTTAGACAAATGCCACAAAATCATAGAAGACGTTTTTGAAGAACGTCCCTAACAAAATAAATATTGTCTCTAGCAAAAGTGTAAAGGATAGTAAATATTTTATAATTCTTTTACCACTCAACAACGATACTGTAGTTCAATATCTCTTTTATGCATTATTTATGGGCAAAGACAAATTTGACCTGACTCAGACATATTGTGTCGAAAAAATTTACAACTCCCAATTTTAGAAATTCTCTCATTTGTCCTGTCAGATAAAGATGTCAAAAGTAGTTATAATAGGGGAGCGCCTCCTCCTCCTCTTCCTCTCTCTCATGTCCCTCATTCTTAACTTCCTCCCCTTTTATTCTCATTCGCATCATATTTTTTAATTTTTTCTCTTTGTTCTCCCACATTTGATTTTGCATTCTTAAGTCTTATAAATAGGTGCATCAAGATCATTTTAGTATGTTAAGGTACGAGTGACTGTTAAAAGAAAAAAATCTGTTGAATAAATCTATTAATAATAATATTAAAATAAAATGAGTGAATCAGTTGGAGAAAGAAATCGATCCATTCCGCTTCAGACAATTAGCCTCGAAGAAATTATACCAGGAGTTCAAGAAGAAAATATACCATTAGTTCGAGAAGAAAATAATGGGATTGTTTTAAAAAATTTGAATAAAACTGAGAGTGAAGAGAAAAAAGTGTTTTGTGCTATTTGTTTTGAAATAATCGAATATTATGATTCATGTAGACCAAATACATGTTCCCACATTTTTTGTTTAAAATGTATTTTAAGATGGAATGATGAAAATGGTTGTTCTATAATGGTAAACAATTGTCCTGTATGTCGCACTAGATATTACTATTTGGTACAAATCTTCAAAGATGTAATTAGACATCATTTTGTTGTAATTTTAAAAAGAGGATAATATTTTTTATAATTTGTGTTTGTGAAAACTCTGGTAACAAATAATTTTGTAAAAGAAAGTAAATGTAAATATATATAATAATTGACACACATTTTTTCCTTTTCCTATATTGAAACGACAACAATGATCTAACAAGTTTTTTAATACATACTAATTTTCACATTACATAACAAAACAATTGTTATGGGTTTACACAAAAAGTGCCACGCCCTAAAATGACACCACTTTTGCAAATGGAAGCTTAAATTTTCTTATGGGAATTTACATGTAAAAATGACGGTTTTGATTGTCGGACCGGCATAGCCTAATCTACTACTTTTTAATTATACTAATAATATTAATATAATTTGCATCAAGTAAGAGAAAACTCAATTGAATATAGAAACAAGCGTTAACAAAATGTTATGCTAATATATGAGTGCTTCTAGTGGCAGTTGACATAATCGACACTTTTTTTTTACATATGATTAGCTATTTCATTTACAAATACAGTGTCAGATGTTAGAATAAAAAGAAGTATTTTGCATATAGCAATGAAAATATATAACCGCTTATAGTAACAGTTGACATTTTTTAAAATTAATATTGTTGACGTATTCTACTTATTATCTTTACAATTTATGTTTAAAATTAATATTTTTGATATAATCTACCCATTACGTTTATAACCTATATTTAAAATTAATATTGTTGAAATAATCTACCCATCACCTTTACAAACTATGTTTATTATTAATATTTAACAACACAATCTTCTATCTCTTTTTTTTCATTTTTGTTGCAGTAAAAGCAAGCATGTTCAGGAATTAGTAGAAAAAGATGTATCCTACAAATAGCACGATGTAAATCAGAAGCACTAACAACATAAGCTCTTTTGTAGTGGCAGCTCACATGATCGGACTCCCCTCTCCGTAAATATCTCATGTGAATTGCACTACAAGGAAGGCAAATAGCAAATGTTCCTAGTCTTCGACTTTCAATTTTAGAGTAGCTTTGTATAACACATACATCTTTTTCTTCAAAATTATTAAATAATTCACTAGCCCTAAACTTGCTTACTTTTACGTCAACCTCGGTTCCTAAATTTAGCAGTTGTCCATCCATGTCCACTCCTTCGTCAATTTCCTGATCATCTTCCTCCATCTCTTCTTCTTCCTCCTCAATATAATTAATGTCGATGTTACATAAGAATGATCTTCTAACAAGCCTAGATGATTTGTCCAAAAATGAATGTTTATAAGTGATGGAATCGCCTTCCAAGTTAATAAAAATTTCTTTTCTTTCTTCAATTTGAGCGGCGTTCTCCACATTATTTTCTTCAATTTGGTCAGCGTTTCCAATCATATTTTCTGCCATCGTTAGGAGCTTTAGATTTAGATAGATATATTTGATAAAAAACAATTTTGGTTATAGCTTATAAAATAATATCGACAACTGATATTACAGCGAATGATACTGTATGATCGTCGAGTGGATGTTCTTAAGTATATATCCCATCAACCACCACTTTTACTACCTGCAATACTTAAGTTTTTTTTTTTTTTCTTTTTTCGCTGTCCCTTTCCCTGTCAGTTTCCTCGAGGGGGGGGAGGGAGAAGGCCAAGGGGGGCTTCGCCCCCCTTAAACCCCCTCACGCTCACCTTATCTTCTTTCTCTCCCTTCCTTCTTTCTCTTTTTTATATGTTTCTCCGTTTTCCTTCCTTCTCCTTTTTCCTTCCTTCTCCTTTTTCCTTCCTTCTTCTTTTTCTTTCCTTCTCCTTTTTTCTTTCCTTCTTTTTTAATCTAACCTAACCTAACCTAACCTAACCTAACATAACCTAACCTAACCTAACTTAACCTGAAGAGGGTAGCCCGAAATTGGGGAACCGGGATTTTAGTCTCGGAAATTCAGGGGTCCGGGGGGGGGGGGAGGGGGAGGGGGGAAGGGGGGGAAGGGGTACAGTTGTTGATCGGCTTGGGAAAGTGGCTTTTAGAGATTGTCGTTCAACTTTAAGTAGGACACATGTGATTAACTTTTGCATATAAAATCGCCTCAGCGAAGAGACGAATGCAATTGATTTCTGCATTCACACTGTGCAGAGCTCGCGAGTTTTCTGGTGTTTACATTGTGTCTATTTGGTAAATTTTTATTTTTATTTCTAACATTTTTATTTGGCAAGATTTAATTCTTATATATATTGGTGACATTTTTATGTACATTTGTGGCATTTTTATTTGTTATTACGATTTTTTTCATAATGGACAATTTTTTGGCATCGAGTAGCAAAATAATTGACAATGACTTTGACTTATACACATGTACTCAAATGCAGAATTTTGCAAACCAACAAAACAATGAAACAGACGTATTTACAACTAGTCAACAACAAACTATTCAGGACTTGAATGAAATTATTTACAATAGCCAAGTTCAGAATAATGCCAACAAACACAACAACGAAAAATATTTATTTACAGCTACTCAACAACAAACTCTTGACGATCTTAATGACATTATTGACAACAAAACGGACTTAATTACAACAAAAACTAAACAAACTCTTGAAGAACTGAATGACATTGACGAAACTCAAAATTCTAGCTATGAGGATATTGTTTGTTTTCAAAAATCTAATCCAAATTATTTAACATTAAAATCGCCAATTAATTCTCCGAGACCAATTTGCTCTCCCTTTTTGTTTAGTGAAAATTCTGATTCGGAAGAAAAACAAATTGATCAAAATTTAAGTTTGGCTATTTGTCCTACTAATTCACCATATGATATTGTAAATTCTGATTCGCAAGAAAAACAAATTGATCAAAATTTAAGTTCGGCTATATCTTCTATTAATTCACCATATGCTATTGTAAATTCTGATCCGCAAGAAAAACAAATTGATGCAAATTTGACTTCGGATATTTCTCCTAATAATTCACCAGTTGAACAAAATTCAGTTTCGAAACCATCATTTATCATTAAAAAAAAATTTAAAATTAATAAAAAAAATAAAAAACAAATAGCAAACCTTAAGTGTCTGGGTTTCGCTATTTAAAATTTAACTAATTTGATCACAATTAAAAAGGGAGACGAAAGTACGGTGAATTATGTTAAACAGGCCTTTGACAAATTAGTTGACTCATTTGAAGAAATGGATTCATAAAGTCAATTAATTTCTATTGCTTTTTTCAAAATTTGACTATAACTAAATAAAAATGCACAATATTAATTTTATTATTATACAAAGAACTTCAAAAATGCAATTGCTTTTTTCAAAATTTGACTATAACTAAATAGAATTGCACAATATTAATTTTATTATTATTATTATGCAGAAAACTTCAGAAATGCATAAGTGTGTAACATGTAATAAAGTCTTTACTAGAAAGGATAATTTACTGCGACATATTAAAAAACATGTTAACGGAAATTCCACAAAACTCAACAGTTGGTTGAAAAAACCAAAGCTTGTTAAAGGTAAGAACATTTTATTTTTCATGTCATATTTTGTAAAATATTTTTTTCTTAATTTATATAGATTCTACAAATATTGTAAAATATTGTAAAGAATGCAAGAAAAATATAAACCAAAGTCTATGGGGTGGACATCTTCGATCTAGTGTGCACAAGAACAATTCCAAAATAGGCTTGGAGGAAGGTGTTGAAATTATCAAGTCAGCATTCAGGGAACGAATAATATCTTATAGAATTTCCTCACACCAAAACTTCATAAATGTGAAAGAATATTTTCAACATTTGGAATACAAAATTGCACATCTAATAGATCAAGAACTGCAGAAACATAAATGTATCAAGCTAAATATGGAACTGTTCGGTTTCTATTTTAACCCCAGCAGCGACAGCTATGATGTCAAATCTTTTAATGCGCCGTTCCAAGTCATTTGCCAGGGATATCAGAAAAAAGAACTGTTAGAGCAAATCTGCACCATTATTGACCAGAAAGCTGACGAATTTGCAGAAAGAGATTCAGGTAAAGAATTTATTTTCGATTTTACAACAGCAACAAAAAAAGTAATTTTTTAATTTTTACGTTGCAGGATGGGCTTTGATGAATTTACTTCATTTGGAAATTAATGTTAACAAGCACAATCCGCAGAGAGCCTCATCTTTTATCGAACTTCCTCAAGAGATCAAGAGACGTCAAGCTGTGATCAACATTAGGAATGATGACAACTTTTGCTTCGCCTGGGCAGTTGTGTCTGCTCTTCACCAACCACGCGGATTAGATTTTGAAACTTCATCCTACCCACACTACTCTTCTGTTTTGGATATGTCAGGTATAGAATTTCCAATGTTGCTAAAGAACATTAAGATTTTTGAAGAAAAAAATAACATTTCTATTAATGTATATGGATTAGAAATTATAAATCCTAAAAAGGGGTATGAAGTAATTGGTCCACTTTATTATTCATCGAATAAAAAAAATCAACATGTCAATTTATTGTTAATAAGTGATGATGATGAAAAAACTTTTCATTATTGCTATATTAAAGATTTATCAAAACTAGTTTCTGCACAAATTTCTAAACATCACGGAAAAAAATATATTTGCGATGGTTGTTTACAATATTTCCCTACAGAAGAAAATTTATTACAACACAATAGCTATGATTGTGATCATTTACGAATTAACCTACCTTCTAAAGAATTAATAAAAGATAAGTTTGGAAACTATTCATATGATAATATTTTGAAATTTGTAAATTATCATAAACAAATGAAAGTTCCTTTCGTGGTGTATGCAGATTTTGAATGCATTTTAAAGCCTTTAAATAATGACAATGTTGATAAAAATCCTAATACTTCATACACCTTAAAACAATATGAACATATTCCACATTCATTTGCCTATTACATTAAATGTTCCTTCGACGATAATTATTCTAAATTTGAAAAATATAGAGGTCAAAATTGTGATACATTATTTATAAATTCTTTAGAAAGAGATGTGTATAACATATACAATAAATATTTAAAGGCTCCTAAAAAAATGATCCCTTTGAACGAACTGGACAAAATTTATCATAACTATGAAAAAGTTTGTCATATTTGTAATAAACCTCTTTTAAATGACAGGGTTGCAGATCATTGTCATATAACCGGTCTTTATAGAGGTCCAGCTCATTCACTCTGCAACATAAATTACAGAATACCTAACTTTATTCCAGTTATATTGCATAATTTGCGTAATTATGATTCTCATCTATTTCTTAAAAAATTATGCTTAAACAAAGAACAACTAACAGTTATCGCACAAAACAAGGAAAAATATATTTCATTTGAAAAGCTTATTCATGTGGATAACTATTTTGATAAAAAGACACAAAAGGCTAAGAAAAAAAATATATCATTAAGGTTTATTGATTCTTTTCAATTTCTATCCCATTCTTTATCAAAACTCTCTGAAAGCTTAAAAGATGAACAATGTAAGGAAATAAAAAAAATTTTCAATGATGAAGAAAGATTTAAACTTATTCGGCAAAAAGGTGTATTTCCTTACAGTTATATTGATGATTATTTAAAATTAGAAGAAACAAATTTACCTCAGAAAGACCAATTTTATAATACTTTAACGGATGAGCACATCAGTGATGCAGAATACCAAAGAGCTGTAAAGGTTTGGCAATTGTTTAAATGTGAATCTCTTGGTCAATACTCCGACGTTTACTTACTCTCTGATACTTTACTTTTGGCAGATATTTTTGAAAATTTTAGAAGCACTTGTTTATCCACATATAAGCTCGATCCAGCTCATTTTTACACTTTTCCAGGTTTATCCTGGGAGGCGTGTTCGCGTTATACTGGAATAGAGTTAGAATTGTTAACTGATCCAGATATGATACACTTTTTCAAAAAAAGCGTTCGCGGTGGTGTGAGCTCTTGCATTTGTAGAAAATCTGAAGCTAATAACCCATTTCTTTTAAATTTTGATCCTTTAAAGCCAACTAAATACATAATTTATTATGATGCAACAAATTTGTATGGTTATGCAATGTCACAGCACATTCCAACGGGAGATTTTGTTTGGTTAACAGATAAAGAAATCAATGATTTAAATATTATGAATATTTCAAAAAATCTAATAAGGGATATGTTTTAGAAGTTGATTTAGAATATCCTACAAGTCTACATTCCTATCATAACGATTTTCCGTTTTGTCCAGAAAACTTTAAACCGCCAAATTCTAAATGCATAAAATTAATACCCAATTTTAATGATAAATCAAAATATGTTATTCACTATCAATTATTAAAACAATGTTTGGAACATGGACTCAAGTTAACTAAAGTTCATAGAGTTTTACAGTTTTCTCAATCTGATTGGTTGAAAAAATATATAGACTTGAATTCAAGATTAAGAAATGATTCAAAGAATGAATTTGATCGTAATACTTACAAGTTGGCAAATAATAGTATTTATGGCAAGACTATGGAAAATGTTGATAGGAGAATTGACGTAAGACTTGTTACAGAGTGGGAAAAAAATAGAAGAAAAGATGGTGCTGAGAATTTAATTGCAAAACCATATTTCAAGGACTTAACAATATTTTCTGAAAACTTGGTAGCTATTCAAATGCAAAAGATTCAAGTTACTTACAATAAACCAATATATGTAGGCTTCTCAATATTAGATATATCTAAAACTGTCATGTATGATTTCTTTTATAATTTTTTAAAACCTCTTTATCAGGAAAATATTTCACTTTTATACACCGATACCGATTCGTTCATTTTAGAAGTCACAACTCCAAATATTTATTCTGACATGATAAAAAATATTCACAAATTTGACACATCTAATTATGAATTTAATAATATTCATGAAATGCCTATTACAAAGTCAGTTATAGGAAAATTCAAAGATGAATATGCTGGTGAACCTATTACTGCTTTCTTTGGTACTGGAGCAAAAGCATATTGTATTAAAACGGAAAACAGTTTAACAAAAAAAGCAAAAGGTGTTAAAAAAAAGTGCAATTAAAAAGCAGTTGGATTTTATTCATTATAAAGATGTTGTTGAAAATCATTCTAAAACCTTTTGTTCAATGTATGTTTTTCGATCTAGACAACATACAATTTTTACAGAGTTAATTAATAAATTGGCTTTGAGTTCCGAAGATGATAAGCGGTATAAAATTCCCTATAGTTTTAATACATTAGCTTGGGGACACCAAGATATTGCTTTGTATCAATGGAATGCAGAACATGAAGATTTAGATATATTTATGTAGATATTATAAGGTATTTAAATTTGTTGTTTTTGAAACCAAAGTTAGTCTTCATAAGTCTTTTACAAAATGTGCATAGAAACTTTTGACAAAGAAATTGATAACAGTTATTTTAAAACATATGAAAAACGACTTTCCACTTTTAAAAAATGGAAAGGAAAATTGAGACCAGAAGTGTTAGCTGGAGCTGGCTTTTACAATACTTCAATCAATGATATTTGTAAATGTTTTTATTGTGGTATTGAAATTTTTGATTGGTTAAGTTATGATGATCCTATTGTGGAGCATAAGAAATTTGCTAGGAATTGTGATTTAAATAACTGTTTATGGAAAAATAGGAATCGAATAATTGTAACCATTCAAAATAAGTCTTCAAGCTACACATTTTATATAGTATTATTAATATCCTTATTTATGAACTTTTACATATATTTAAATTAAGTATTTTATTGTTATTTTTTTACAACTGCTTTTGCTTTCGTGGTGAAAGTATCTGCTTAATGTTAATAAATTTGGAATATAATTATTAATTTGTTTTAATGACTATCAGTAGATCTCAATTTATTCTTCTTTATTTTATTTTCCAAAATGTTTTTTATGTTCATCATCCCCCTGGCGTAACACAGTGTGAAATATGTTTTTCTAATAAAACAGACGTCACTCTAAGTAAATATTGTAAATTTATGAAAATTGGATTAATTAACAATAGTACAATTAGTTGGATGGAACGAATAAATGGAAATGAAAATGCAAGTAAATTTTTTAAAATTTTGTATCATTATCCAAATCGATCTATTTTTGATACAAATTGGATAGAAAGGTTAGAGTTTAAAAATAATCAGTTACAAATTTTAACCCCCAACTGTACCAATTATTATGACGGATTCAAAAATTATTACTTTTCCATCATTAGTGTTACATTAAACTTTGCATTATTTTTATACATTACCATTTTAATTATTTATCTTTATTACAAATTTCAAACTGGAAATCTATTTTTTCATTAATCCATTTTAATCGAAACTTTAAAGAAAGTGGGGATGAGAATATTTAAGTACAAGAATAACACAATATGTTTCAGTCTCGTTTAGTCATTATGAACAACGCCGTGGTTCATAAACCTTTGGAAACGCTTCTTAATTCAAAAATTTATTTTTTAAATAATTCTTTGTCAAAATTTGTTCTTGTTGGCATTAGTTTAAATGATTTTTCTCCAAAAATTGTAATTGGTGGAAAAACTGGATTTTCAATCGCACTAACCGAAGAAAATTGGAAAGACATTTGTGTTCATCAAGGAATTATTGTAAACAATTTCTACTTTCCTCAAGTTGATCAAACCAGTGTGAATATAAACAACATTCATCTGCAGGTTCAGAAAATAAATGATACCCCTGTTCTACAAATTACAAAAGGCCCACACTTCATATACTTAGGACAAGAGTCTTTGGACAATTTGTGGCGATTAAAGGAAATTATTGATTATAGATTATCTATACTTAAAAGGCAAGAATTCAATACATATTTCAAAATATTTCAAAATAATATTTCATCTGATTGTGGCGACTTGTGTACGCATGTTTATAATATAATAAGTCCAACAGAAAATCCTAACAGTGAAAATGTTTCAACTATGATGGAATTACTTGCTTTATATCCTGAACAAATGGAAAACAAATTGAAGCAAAATGGAACAAAACGAAAATATTACGAAGAAAACAATGAAAATGGATCAAAAAGAAAATATTACGAAGAAAACAATATCTTTTCTGGAAGAGAACAATAAGGTGCATGTGTTAGTGAAGTGGAGCTTTGCTTACAGACAAGCCCGTAGGAGTAACTTTCAGATGTGGTACTTAGATAGACTCCGTTTTGAAAAAAGAATAAATGATTGTAAACTTATTCTAGATTCGATATTATCTGAGGAACATAGAAATAAAATATATTTGACACGTTTTAATAAAAATTGTATTTGATGTTTTACTTAATAAAATTTTAGTTTAGTAAATGTGAATTTTATTTGAAATTAATTAGCACATTAAGACTTTGTAATTTGTATCAGCTAAAGCATAAAGTGAGGAACAGAAATAAAACAAATTTAACTAAAATTTAATTTCAATTTAATTAAACAATATTTTTTTTATCAATCCATGTATTATATTTTTTATCAAGTCCTAACCATTTCACATAAACTTTGTTTCCTTTCCTTCTCAAAATCTTCTCAATAAGATACACATCGGTATGCTTTACTTTTAGTAATTCTTGCTCATAAAAACCACCCAGAATGTCCTGATTATCTTCGTCTTGAATTAAATATGTCCAAGGGTTTGTCATCTTAACTTCTTTAATGTGGAATATCTCATTTGACCAATTTGGTGTGTAACCTTTTGAAAATGCCTCTCGATGCTTGCTTATTCGTACGTGATCACCCACTTTAAACTTTGGAGATTTTATATCTAACGTTTTAGCATGAGTAAATGCAGATTTCAAGATTCTATTTTCATTTGTTTTATTTACTTGTTTTGGCTTCATTCCTATTGAAGAATGTTTTGTATTGTTATAATCTTTTACAATATCCGCTAATATATTAAACCATTTGTAATTTCCTTGAATGCTAAATATTTTCCACATATTATTCTTTAAAGTCCTGTTCACTCTTTCTACTATACCCGCTTTCAAATTGGAAAACGTGCTATAATGGTTAATTCGAAATTGTTGCATCAAATTTTGAAAATTTACATTGAAAAACTCTCTCCCTCTATCCGTTTGCAAGTTTTTTGGTGGAGTTTTTGCACTGATTAATATTTTTTTCATTGCCGCTGTTACGTCTTTTCCAGATTTAGATTTTAACGGTTCGGCCCAAACATACTTAGAAAATACATTTATGGTAATCAAGATATATTTAAATCCCTTATTAAATTTGGCATAGGGTAACATTTCAACCAAATCAGCTTGAAAAAGATCATTTAACCCTTTCACTACCACCCCTCTGCGTTTGAAGTTTTTTCTAGCAGGTTTATGTAATTCATTAACGACTTGTTGTTTAACGGTTGTCATGAGAACAAACTTGTTTATTCAATTTTAAGGAAGTTCACTTTCTATGTTTTGTAATAATTCGAAATATAACTTTTATATGTTTTTTCCCATTCATTCAATTTATCAATTTGTATTGTATAACTTTTTTCATTTAAAATTTTACTAATTTTAGTAATCTCCTTTTCTAACGCATTAAAGGATTTTTTTATCTCTCCAGTTAAGAAAGTAGTTGATCTACTATCACTATTTTTTAATTCCTCCTCTGTTTTATTTAATTCTTGTTCTAATTTCTTAATTACACTGGACATTATATTTTCCAAGGAAATATATTGTTGATTTTCTTCCAAAGTGAGTTGGTCAATTGTTCTACTGTTAAGAATGCTATTTTGATTTCTTTTTTTTTCATCATCTAACCTTTTTATAAAAGTTCTTAATTGTTTAATTTTTTCCTTGTGTTTTTCAATTATTACTTCTCTTATATTTGTTTCCATTATTTTATTAATTTTGTTGATATCATCACTTAATTTTTTGTCTTCCTTTTTAACATGTTCATTTAAAAATTGCAAATCTTTACTTATTTGATTTAGCGTTAGCAACTGTTTATTAACGTTTTCAATTGAGGTATAGCATCCTTTAATCTGGTTTTCATACTTTAAAAAATTTTCATCAAAAACCTTAAGCTTTTTAGCAAAGATTTCATTATTTGTTTCATTTTCACCTAATCTCCTTTTTAAATTATTAATGTCACTTATTCTCTCTTGATTTTGTTTTGAAATATGGCGTCCAAATTTATCAACTGTCATGTTGAGCTTTCATTAAACAATAAATATGATTATATTTATAGCTGTTATTTATAGTATTACTTTATCTTCTCTTAATTCTTCAATAATAGAGATAATCTCGTTACTATGAGCATTATTTCCCGCATCACTTGATGAAATTAATAAACGTAGCCTATCAACAATTTCGTTAACATTATTCCAGTATACATAGTCTGTATTTGATCCAAATTAATCCCTTTCCTGTAGATTTGGCTCTAGTTGTTCTAAACGGAGGTTTTGGTTTGTTAAATGCTGTAACTAATCTTGGCAAGGTTTTTGTCTTTGTAATCCCCTTTCTTTGTAAATATGGTCCTATTATTGTAACATATTTGTGTGATGTATTTCCTTGAACTTGTTCATTTGAATCAAAATTCCTACGATATACATTTGTTTTAGCTAGAATGTTCATGTAATTATCTAAATCTTCCTTCTTATAACCTTTCGGTTCTTTTTTGAAAAGCAATTCGTATAAACCTGGCGTGCCTGTGTACGTTATTCCTCCCACTTTAATGTCTTTTCCAATAATTTCTACCGGTATCTGTGTTAAACCAAAAGAAAACTTATCCGATTCGAGGTCATGAACTATTCCATAATAATGGTCAAATTTATGTTGTGTATCTTTCACACCCTCATCAATATATGATCTGGGTAATTCATGAAAATCTGCTAAGTAATCTTTATATGATGGTGTACCAACATAGGTTTGAATTGTTTTTCTAGTTTGTTCCAATATGTCTGACAAGTTTAAATTTGTTGTTGTGTCACTAGAAGGATCTGAAGTTTCTGCTATAACAGTTGATGACAATGGTTGTACTACAGGAGAGGAAGAAGTGATACTACTGTCATTTAAAAATGTTGGTAGTTCTGTAGGGAGTGACGGAGTTTTTCCTGTTTTCTGAATATTTTTCGTCGGAGTTGATGTTTTATAAAGCTTTGTAGGTGTTTTGAAATCTTCATACTTTGAAACTCTTTCTTCTTTTAAATCGAATGGTTCGGATTTACCAATACTTGAAATTAGCTGTTTAAGTGGTTGTGTTATTGGTCTATAAGTTTGTTCTAATTCGGACTGAGCAGTAGAAGTAGCTAATTTCAAGCTTTGATATTTCTGCTTCACGGCTTGTCTCGATCTTATTAATTCTCGAGCTAAACGTTTATCCATGCTGTACAAGTTTTAAATGAAATAAAACTGCAAATTTTTTACTTTTATAAATATATAAAGGAATCGAATTTACTCCTATATCTGCCGTGATTTACTTCACAATCTTTGTCAATTACAAGAAAGCCATATGGATCCATCCAACAGTTAGCACAAATATTTTTAAACTGATCAAATGTCATATCCAATATACAGTGGTCATTATATATATGTTTTAAACTCAAACAGTCCTGTTTAAATAAAATTAATAAGTTTGCATTTTCTCGAATTAGACGTTTAAGGATTGAGGAATATCCTTGAAAAATAAAAAAACAATCGGTGTTTCTATGCCTTCCATGCGTGAAATAGTCCCTAATAATAGATTGATTATGACAAGGAATATCATCAAAAATGATAACGGAATTTGGCTTTATCTCATGAGGTGAAATAATGTTCTCATCGCTATCATATTCAAAGTATCCAATTTCTTTCATAGGTTTTAACAACTTTCTTAAATATTCATATTTTGGTTGATCTAATGACTTTGAATAAACATAGACATTTTCAAACCTAATTCCATTTGGATGCTCGAGCAGTGTAAGCATAACGTTGGTTTTACCGCTACCACTGCAACCAACTATAAGCCCTCTTTTTGAACCACCGCAAAATAAGTCACCATGCTTTCTCAACTGTTTACTTAAAATTTTTTCATCATGATTATTTACTGGTAATGAGAATTTTTGTTTTTCAATCCTCATTCTTAATCACACTAGTAAATATTTTTAGCTGTAAAAGTATTTATACCAGAAAAATGTCAATGTGCTTTTAGTATAAAAAGAACTTCAATGACTGTGGGTCGCCATAAGTTGAAAAAAACTATTAAAACACGTAATAGAAAAGGCTCTGGTTTAGTAAATAAATTAATTAGCAAACTACCTTTCGAAGTTCATATACCAGGATATAATTATTGTGGTCCCGGCACCAACTTGGAAAAAAGATTAACTAGAGGTGACGTTGGTATAAATCCATTGGATTCCGCTTGCAAAGAACATGATATATCTTACTCTCAGACTGAAGATTTATCAAAAAGACACATATCTGACCAAATATTAGAAAAAAAAGCCTGGGATAGGGTAAAAGCTAAAGATTCTTCTATTGGTGAAAAAATTGCAGCTTTAAGTGTTGCAGGAATAATGAAGGGTAAAAGAAAGTTCGGTTTGGGATTAAAAAATACAAAAGGGGGTAAACTTAAATTGAGAAAAAAACGTATCATTCGAACACCCAAAAAAATTGGAGGATTTCTACCTCTTTTGTTTCCCATTCTTGGCGCCCTGGGTGCACTAGGTGGAGGCGCGGCAGGAATTGCTAAGGCAGTAAATGATGCTAAAGCAGCTAAACAGCAACTAGAAGAAATACATAGTGTAATACTTAGTGTTGAAACAAAGGGTAGCAAAATGAAACTACATGTTCACCTTAACATTACCCAAAGTATATTCTCAATCTTTTTTAAAATGCAATCTAATTGCCATATACGCTCGGGAAGGTGGTTGACCTGCTGACATAGCAAAACAGGTTATTGCGTGGTTGCCCATTATTGCAACAAGTTGAATTTGATACAATACATTTTATATAGGGTGTTTTCTCTATATATTACACCTCCCCGGGCAATTAAAAGAATTTCAATTTATTTTCAAAATTTGAAATTCGTAAATAAAATACAATTACTAGAGACAAATGTTACAATACACTATTTAAACCATTTTTTTTTTTTTTTTTTTTTTAATATTATCTTATTTATATAAATATATGAAAAGAAAAATAAAAACTCAGATATAAGAGAAGGAAAATAGCGTCATATAGTGAAAGTAGGAAAGAAAATAGATAGGTCTTTTAGAAAAAGGTTATTAGAAAATACATGCAATAGTATAGTAATATAGAGCCTTTATTATTATAACTTAATTTTAATTAGCTATTATACAACTTAGTTCTATTTTTATGGACTAAAATATGTTTCTTATCTTTAATTATTTTTACATTTGGTGCAACATCTTCTACCACTAAATATGGCCCCAGGAAGCAAGGGCTGGTAATTTTATCACCAGTTTCGTTTTTGATTAAAACTCTATCGCCCTTTTTATACTGAATGGGGTTTACTTTTAAATCAAAATTTTCTTTTCTTTTAGATTTAGAAAGTATTAAGTTATTTCTTGCATCATTTTGAGCTGTTTGTAACCTATATTTTAATTCAATGGGGTAGTTATCAAAATTATAAATAGGATCAACTTCATTATTTAAATTATTTGGTAATTGGCATTTTTTTCCAAAAACTAGTTCAAAGGGAGAGTATTTGGTTTCCGTATGTACTGCAGTATTATAAGAAAAACACCAGTACGGAAGCCATGTGCTCCATGCAGAATCATGGTTTTGAGTTTGAATTCTCAAATAAGCACCTAGAACTTTGTGAGAGGCCTCTAAACTCCCGATACTCTCGTGATGATACGCCGTAGAATGAATCTGTTTTATACCTAACAAGTTACATGTTTCTGCCATAGTGTGAGAAATAAACTCGGCACCCCTATCTGAAGCAATTTCCTGAGGGATACCATATCTTAAGATAAAGTTATCCACCAAAGATCTTGCCACAGATACGGAATCCTTGTTTTTAAGAGGGTAGGCCTCTACATATTTTGTTAACTCACACTGAAGTGTTAAAATATAAACAAATCCATTTACGTCTACCGGAAGTGGACCAACAATATCTAAATATATTTTTTGAAAAGCTGTTTCAGCTGTAGTAGTTATTACCATTGGCTCTCTAGTATAATGATTCGAATGTTTTTGTCTTTGACACATGTCACACCTTTTTACAAAATTTCGAACATCACTATCCAGACCTGGCCAAAAATAATACTTTTTAATATTATTTGTCATTCTATTTATTCCAGCGTGACCACTGGTTGGTAGTAAATGAAAATCATTAAGGATTACTCTTTTTTCGTCTTTGTCCATTACTTTTTTAATACCTTTTACAACATTTATACGGGGGCCCCTCCAATTAGTATAATTTTTTATTTTACTACCAATAAATTTAATAAACTCTGTATTATCATTATTTTTATTAATAACTAATTCTTTAATTTCAGCCTTTTTACTTATTTCTACCAAATCTTTCACCATTTCGTCTCGCGCCAATGGTGATAAAGCTTTTTGGTCTAAGTATAAGGTAAAATGTAATGGAATATAATAAAAGTCTCCCTCTTGTTGAGTGACATCTTTTGACAATTTTTTAATTTTTAAGGATGGTATTATAATTAATTCGGTACAGTTAGTGGGTTGCTTAAGAATTTCCACAATATTCGGGTGATCAAGCCAAATATTTTCAGTACTTTTCTTAATTAACTCGTCTTCCTGTCCGTCTCTACGTTTACTCTGTGCTCTGGTTAAAACTGCAATCATACCTTCATTCATATCTTTTAATTCGTTTGAGGACAAGATTATTCTCGATAAAGCATCGGCTGTAACATTATCTTTTCCTTTGATATATTCGATATAAAAGTCATATTCTTCTAGACACAAACGAAATTTTGTCAATCTGCTACCAGGGTCTTTTTGCGTAAAAAGATAAATTAATGGTTTGTGATCGGTTAAAATTTTGAAACGACGGCCATACAGATATGGTCGAAAATGCTTTACAGCCCAATAAATTGCTAAAAGTTCTTTATGTATAGTAGGGTAGTTAATTTCTGCTTTATTTAAACTACGACTAGTGAACGCCACTGGTTTATTATTTTTATTTGATAACACTGCTCCTATAGCAAAAGCAGACGCATCTGTTTGCAAAATAAATTCATTTTCATTCGAAAAATCGGGATAATCTAACACCGGATGCTTAATCAGCGAATTTTTAAGACAATTAAAAGCTTTATCACATTCGTCCGTCCACTCAAACCTAGCGTATTTTTTACATAATTTATTTAGAGGAACTGTAATTTCTGAAAAATGTGGTATAAATTTTCGATAATAATTGGCAAAAGCCACGAAGCGTTTAACTTCATCTGCCTTTTTTGGAATAGGATAATCTTTTAAAGCTTTTATTTTATCAGGGTCAGGTGATATTCCTTCAGAACTTATTATATGACCCAGATACAGAATTTCTTTTTTCAAAAAATCGCATTTAGCAGGATTTAATTTTAGGTTTACTTTTCGCAATCTAGAAAAAATATCTATTAGATTTTTATTGTGTTCATTAAGGTTTCTGCCAAATACTATAAGATCATCAAGATAAACAAAGCACTTTTCGTAATTTAAGCCCGCCATCGCTATGGTCATTAACCTTGAAAAGGCACTAGGGCTAATTTTTAACCCCATTGGTAACCTTCGCATTTGCCACTGACCGCGATCTGTAGTGAAAGCTGTGTATTTTCTGCTTTCTTCCTCTAATTCGACCTGATAATAGCCCTGGCTAAGATCTAGATGTGAAAAATAAAGTGCATGCTAGGGAGTCTAAAATATCGACTACACTCGCAATCGGAAATTTGATATCTAATATATATGGGTTCAAAAATCTGTAGTCCAATACTAACCTAGTGTCATTCGTATCGCTTTTCTTTGGTACAAGCAACAAAGGTGAAGACCTTTCACTCTGCGCACTCTCAATATCGACACATTTGAGAAATTTGCCTATTTATTTCTCGTAATATGCCCTCTATAGACCGGCTGGCTAAATTTGATATAAATTAGTAACTGTAATCCTGGCATATGAAATTCAAGTACCAAATGTGCTCTATAGAATCTCGGAGATGATTAAGCTTTTTTTAAATAGTTCTTTAAATCGAGTAGCCGAATTTTTGGCTGTTAAATTGATGACACTCATAATTGCTTAAACTTTCCGCTTTAAAAATTTCTCAAATGTACTCTGTCTCTCTTGTATTCAAAATTTTAATTGTATTGAATTTATCGGTTGTGCAATTACACCAGCTTGAACACACTATATATGGGTACACATTCATCCTAACCCTGTAAAATGTATAATTTTCGCACTTAGGGGGAACACTTAATATATTCTCCTATCCGCATTTAATTTTAATGTATTTATTTTATTATACTATTTAAAATAGTTAAGGTATTTTCTTCGTAATCCGCTTTCTATTCTAAATAAACATATCCCACAGATAAAATTACCTCCTATGCCTTTAATTTCAATATTTTCTTTGTGTAACTGTATTTTTGAATTTAAACAACTTAATTTAAGGGCACTTAATGATGCACACGTATCTACCAAAAAATTTATGCTTTAACCATTGACACAAAAAGAAACAGCATTCGAGTAGTTTTTTAAATAGGTAAAAATATTATTAAACTGTTTATTTTTAGTATTTTTAGGCACGAAAAAATGTTGAATCTTGTATATCAGCTGAGGATTGTTCTGAATTTCCGGTGTGCTCCGCAAAATGCATTCGGTGACCTACTGCCCGAGATCCTCTCCTATTACCGCTCGTAAATGTACGACCACCGTGATTTCTAGAAAACCGCTGATTATTAAAATTACCTTGATTAGTCGAAGCGTTTCGTCGACAATTTGAATTGTTATTTCCTCCGTTATTAAAATTCTGATAATTATTATATCTACCAGAATTTCCTGTTCTATTATTTGGTCTTCTGGAAAAATTTCTAAAATTTCCCCTTCCTCTGTGAGAAAAATTAAAAATGTGTCCTGAATTATTTTGATTACCCAGCTCTTCATCTTGAGCTGCCCTTATTGCGTCCTTTAAGAATTCAAAATTTCTGGAAGATATAATTGTGCCCAGCCTTTGATTTTTAAGTCCGCATGCAAACCTTTTTATTGCAACCTTTTCGTTAATAGGTCTTAGAATATCAAAAGCATTGGCATTTCCGTCTGCTTGCGTAATGGTTAAATTTACAAAAATATCCTCTAACTCTTTACCAAAATCCGTTATACATTTTTCACCCTGTTTAGCAGAGAACAAGCGTGCCTGAAGGGCCGTATCTGATTTTTTAGTTAAGAGATGTTTTTTCATATCTAGAATTAAATTATTTACAGAATTATAAGTCAAACCTAATCGTAATTTGGCGTTGTTAGAAATACGCGTTTTCAAAACAAATTTAATTAAAGAAGGTTGACTATCATTATCAAGCGTTGACGAATAAAAATCTAAAGCCTCTATTAATTTAGAAGTTGTAGATTCTGTATCATCCATGACCGGTAAAAGGTTTGTAGCTATTTTTAGATCAAAAGAAGACATTTTTAATTTATCTTTATTAATATTTTTATTTCCAAACTCTAAAATTTCCTTATAAAGTTTTTTAATTTCTGTTATTATGTTATTAAAAGTCAAAATATCTTCTTTGTCTATTTCAGACTTTTCTATTTTTACGTTTAAATCAGTAATTTCCTTACCTAACTGAGAATATAAAGTTTTTGCCACTTTAACTTTTGATTCGACAATAGGGCTTTTTCGTCTTTCGCTATTTAATTTTACCAAATTTGTTCGAATATATTTAAATGAATGTAAAATTTCAATAAGTTTGTCTCCCATGAAATTAAAAATTTAATTCACTTATTAAACTTGCTAATTGGGTCCATATTTTTGCGATTATAATTATAAAACAATAACATAATATTATAATAATTAAACTTACATGCCTGCATTATTATTTACATTTTCAGTTACATTAACACATAACAATTTTTCTAACTCCATTTATAATTGTCTTTACTTTTTCTTTCTTCTTTTTTTTTTTTTTTTTTCCTATTTTCCTACAAGAAAAATACCGCCCTAAAAAAAAAAATTTAAGTTTCTTCCATCTTTAAATCATCCTTGGATTTTCGCAGCTCATTTTTATAAATTTCTCTTCTAATTGTCTGCCTTAGTTTCCTTTGAACATGTCTAATGGCCCATACTACTGCAACAATTGCCGTTGCCACAACCAAAATTATAAGCAAAATCTCTGCTAAGCTTAATCCCTTATTTTGGTCAACTATTTCACCCCTTGCATCGCCATTGGAGGCCTGATTAATTACAATCTCTTCTTTGGACTTGGCATTACCCATCTTAATAACTTCACAAAAAAATCGTCAAGTGGCAGGGTCGCCATGTAATACTTAGTGTTGAAACAAAGGGTAGCAAAATGAAACTACATGTTCACCTTAACATTACCCAAAGTATATTCTCAATCTTTTTTAAAATGCAATCTAATTGCCATATACGCTCGGGAAGGTGGTTGACCTGCTGACATAGCAAAACAGGTTATTGCGTGGTTGCCCATTATTGCAACAAGTTGAATTTGATACAATACATTTTATATAGGGTGTTTTCTCTATATATTACAATAGACATAATATTGCAATGGAAAATGCTTCTAAAGAAGGGAAAGGATTATATATTAGACCATATAAAGGAAAGGGACTATTTATTAGACCTTATAAAGGAGGATCCGTCAAAATGAAAGCAATCAGACAAAAAAAAACTCAAAATAAGTTTTCCAAAAAGAGCACTTACGAACAATGATATTATTAAATATGTAAAGCTGTTAAAAATAACTGGCTTTAGAGGTGTTTTTATGCTCGATGAACTTCCAAAAAAAATTAATCTGAAAGAATGTGGTATTGTAAATTTGGATAAAAAACAAAATAAAGGATCTCATTGGACTGCTTATATTAAAAATAACAAAAATGTAATATATTTTGATAGTTATGGAAATTTAAAACCACCTTTTGAACTTCTCAAATATTTTAATTCGAATGGCAAAGTGGATGTATTTTATACTTATGAAAATAAACAAAAATTTATTTCATATAACTGTGGTCAACTATCCCTAAAATTTTTGCAAAAAAATATATAAACTCATTATTTATTGTAATATCTCATTCATAAATAAACTGCAATGTCTACCACAATTGCCATATCAGGAAACAGTTCTGTTTTGTCTGCTGATTTTAATCCGCCCATATATTTAGAAGATGAAAAACAATATTACCTGGGTTTAGCTGATTTTGAAACGTTTATGACTATCCCCAATATAAAAGAAGGATATAATAAATTTTATATAGATAAAAAAGTAATTGTTATTCCCGACGGAACTTATGACATTACAGATATAGAAACATACATAAGAGAAAGTATAGAAGATTTATTTCCGAATGAAAAAATTTTTTTTCTTTTAAAAGCAAATGTTAATACTCTAAAAACTTTTTTAATGTGTAGTAGAATAATTGATTTTACCAAGGAAGATTCGATAGGAAAAATGTTGGGTTTTAATAGCAGGATACTAGAAGCTATGAAAAAGGAAGAATCAGATAATGTTGCAAAAATAACTAAGGTGAATGCTATTTGTATTGACTGTAATATTTGTGTCGGTTCTTACAATAATGGTAAACCTGTTCATATTATTCACCAGTTTTATCCAACTGTAGCTCCAGGGTATAAAATAGTTGAATCTCCTTTGCCCATTTTGTATTTTCCAGTTAGCGTCAAAGCAATTAACAATATAACAGTTAAAATAGTTGATCAAGACGGAGAACTTATCAGTTTTAGAGGAGAAACTATAACAGTAAGGTTACATTTACAAACAAGTGAAATATAAAATGGTTGTTAGATATAATAGAGCCCTTGGGATGAGACTTGCCCCTACCACTATCAACAAAGTAGAAACTTATAAAAAGAAAAAGCCTAAACAACAGTTCAGTATCAAATCCAACACCAACAAGTTAAGACGAGATAATCGTAAATTTCTCACATCCTTGGGTTTCACTGTTTTAAAATAATGAACATATTAAACGTAAACGAAAAGCTTTATGTAGACAATTCCATCGTCAGTTCTGAGCTTCACACATATCAACCATATATTTCTTCAAAATTCGATTACAATGATGAAATAAGGATCCCAATTCAAGAACTCGATGCTTACACTCTAGCATCAGATAGTTTACTTTATATCGAAGGAAAATTAACTAATACAGAAGGTAAATATAAGAAAGAATTGCTATTTATTAACAATGGTATAGCCTTTTTGTTCAGAGAAATCCGCTATGAACTAAACGGAATTACTATAGATTCAATAAGAAATGTTGGATTAGCATCAACCTTAAAAAGCTACCTTTCTCACAATACCAACGAAAGTTAAAAACTGGAAAATGCAGGTTGGTTTCCACATCGGAAAGAAGGTGATACAATTTTAGTTGATAATGATGGAAAATTCTCCGTATCCATACCACTAAAAATGCTTTTAGGATTTTTTGAAGATTACAGAAAAATTATTATGAATATGAAACAGGAATTGGTTCTTATTAGATCAACTGATGATTTAGATGGTGTTATTTTCAAAGAAGATCCGGCACACCTTGTTACTGCTCCTGACACTCCATTGGTTACTTTCGATAAAATTTATTGGAAAGTTCCTCACATTCTAGTTGATATGCCACAACAACTTGCTCTATCAAAAATATTAGAATCAAATAAAGATATATTGATAGGATTCAGGAGTTGGGAACTTGTTGAATATTCTTCTCTAACCGAAACAACCCGTCACACATGGCCGGTAAAAACAACTAGTAAACTAGAAGCTCCTCGTCATGTTGTGATTGGCTTTCAAGAAAACAGAAAAGGGAAAATTGTTAAAGATATGAGTAAATTTGACAATATTACCTTGTCAAATATTAGAGTATATTTAAATTCTGAAAGATATCCTTATCACGATTTGTACTTAAATTTCGAAGAAAACAAATTTTCTGCTTTATACGAAATGTTTGCCAACTTTAGACAGTCTTACTATGGTGTTCCAAATGAACCCATTTTTAATCCTGAACAATTCAAAAACATTAGTCCTATTACACATATTGATTGCTCCCATCAAAAAGAAACAATTCAAACGGGATCCGTAGTAATGAGAATTGAATTTGAGACACACAATGCAATTAAAAAAGATACTTCTGCTTATTGTCTTATTTTACATGACAAATTATTTAGCTACAACCCTCTTACTAAAATTGTGAAACAATTATAAACTTTATCCCCACTATTTTCATATTTCGATTTAATTTAAAGAAATTTTCAAAAGCTTTTAGTTTTAATCATGACATCAAAACTACAACTACAAATTGAAAAATTTATTTTTAAAATTAATCAACTGAAAGAAGAAATTGCAAATTATTCAAGTAAAAAAAGTCTCATTAAAAAATTTGCTGCTTTGAAAATATGAGATTGGTTATAGATATTCAAGGATTCAAAGATGAAAAAAATAAATTTATACCGAAAGAGCTTGCAGCTTTTGATGGTTATGAAATGACTCATTACATTTTTAAAAAGCCTTTTCCAATGGAGTTTCTTTCACCTGATTGTCACAAGCAGGCGGTATAGTTAACGAAAAATTATCATTGTATACATTGGAATAATGGATTTACTCCATTACATCATTTCCCAAAAATAATTGAAACACTTACGAAGAAAGCAGATTTTGTTTTTGTAAAAGGAAGCGAAAAAAAGGATTTTATACAGAAATATTCTAAAAAGCATGTGATTGAAATAGATGAACAACCAGCGCTAAAGCTAATGGAACCAAAATGCTTCTATCATTCAAAATCACCTTGTATGTGTGCTTTGACAAATGTGTTATTTTTATATGACAATTGTTTTATGAATGAATAAAAATATAAAAAAAAACTTAATTACCTTTTTATTTTGCATTAACCAACCATGATTGAATACAATTAATATGATACCTTAAATCTAATTTTCTAAATTCATTTAAAAGTTCATACTCATTTTTATATTTTAAATAATCATTACAAAATTTAGCGGCTAATTTACATTGTTTCATTCGATCTATATTATTAACATATGCTGACAAATCTTGTGCTTCTGCGTCTTCTTCGCCTACAATTGATAAATATTGGAAGTATGCAGCAGATATAATAAACTCTTCATACATTTCAGTAACCATTTGCTCCATTGTAAATATTATTAAATTTATTCTTCCTTTTCAATTTCTTGAAGAATAGTATCCTCGTCAATAAATTGCTTCAAGTCTTTTAAATAGTAACCAAAGCCAATATCTTTTAGATCTTGAATAAGTTGAAAAAAATTTAATGTTTCAATGTATTTGTTGCAACAGAGGGCAGCCTTTACGAATTCCTCAGATTGATTACAATAAAAGTCTATCCACTCCGGACCACTTGCCATACAATATGAGAAATAGGTTTTTGAAAGATTACTAAATTTCTCCTCTAATAATTTAACTGCAATCAGCAACTCAGCCATTTCATTTATTTAACATAATATTTTAAATATGTAGGGGGACGTCTCTTGCGAATAGGATTAACTTTCTTTGATAATACCTGTTTTTTATCTTCGTATAATTGAAACCTCTTTTGGGTTGCAATAATAGCAGGTATAAATTGGCAATCTTCTCCTATAAATTCTATTAGGTGGCTTAATTCTCCTACAAAGTATGATTTCCCAAATGTATTGAAAAACGTAGTAAGGCTTATAATTCCTTCTAAATAATCATCACAACAGTCAATTGCTTCCAAATAATCTCGTTTCAGTGGATAAAACAGCTTGGTGTATTCATCTTTCGAAATCACTTCAAAGAAATTGAGATATTTAACTTTTAACTGTCTGATAGTTGTAGTTAATTTTTCGCGATTACACATAATTCACTTATTACTTGACACATTTTTTCTTTTTGTTTTATACAAAATTGGTGGAAAAATTCAAAAATAACTATTTACGCAACTCGAGCACAGCTTAGTAAATGTGTCTCGGCATACTAAAATGATCATGATGCACCTATTTATAAGACTTAAGAATGCAAAATCAAATGTGGGAGAACAAAGAGAAAAAATTAAAAAATATGATGCGAATGAGAATAAAAGGGGAGGAAGTTAAGAATGAGGGACATGAGAGAGAGGAAGAGGAGGAGGAGGAGGAGGAGGCGCTCCCCTATTATAACTACTGTCAAACTTAAAATATGTCAAAATATCATAAAAACTCCCAATCAAGACCAGATTCCCATTATACTAGATCAGTATCATTACGGAAAAAGTATCTTACACCGCGGAATAAACGAAACCATTAAACGAATAAAAGAAAAGTAGATCTGGCATGGCTTAACAAAAGACGTTGAGAATTAGATAAAAAAGTATAAGATGCCAAAAAGTAAAAAAATTGTCGAAAAAACCTTAGTACACATCTTGTAATTACTGAGACTCCTCCATTCGAGCTTCTTTGAATATCCCGTTAATAATTATGCTCTCACGATTAGAGATGAACTCACAAAGTTTACTCAAGCTTATCTTATATCAGATAAGAAAGCTTCGACAGTCGTAAACACACTTTTACTATTCTTTCGAAATTACGACACACCCTTAAGAATCCATTGTGATCATGGCCGTGAGTTTGACAACGTCCTAATGAAAGATCTCTGCGAACTTTATGATGTAAAACTGATATTTTCCAGCGTCTGTCATCCACAGTCAAATGGATCACTTGAACAGTTTCACGCGACCCTAACAGAAATGATTAGGGCACATAAAGCCGAAATCAAGTAAACACCCATTTAATATCCTCTCGTATGCTGTGAAAAATAAGACCCATGGTTGAGCTCATCTTAGGCCATACATCTAGTCGACCATCCGAAAGCCTTTATAACCAAGAACAAGTTATTTCAAAATATGTCAGAGTTCTTAAACAATCGCATGGAACATTACTACAAACTTGCACGTACAAGAACAAACATACAAAAAAAAATCCAAGATACGATTTGACAAAGCTGTTAGTCGAAACTTCCCAGAATATAAAATTGGAGACAAAGTTTACGTAGAAGAGTCCCAAATAACGACCAAAGCACAAAACCAATTTAACGAACCCTTCGAAATAACAGAAGCTTTCGCCAATGTCAAAAATCTATCTACAAATCAATCTTCAAAAATAAATTTGGATAGACTAAAACCTTTCTACGACTAAACAGTCTATTTCAGACTCATCGTATCATCAATCAATAACACCATCGGAATATTTTATCATGAAGAAAATACCATTCGAGTCTCAAACGACAAATGAACACTTGTAGTTTATAAAGAACTAGAACCTTTTCAAGAAGCCATTCAAAACAATGCCAAAACACTATCCAGCATAACTGATATGCTCGATGATCCTTCACCTCGAATGACCGTTTTTTAGATTGGAATTCAGACCCATATCAATCTCTTAACACGAATTTTTGATTCTGTCAAAGAAAAGTTTAGAGAAGTTACAACTGACACGGAAATCTACGCATTTAGAACCAAACGTGAGTAAATTAATGGTATAGGCAGCATTTTTAAGTCAATTACAGGCAACCTAGACTCTTCAGATGGCGAATACTATAATGAATGTTATTACCCATGATGAACGCGAAATCGAAAGTTTACTTAAAAATTAAATATCGGTTACGTCATCTAACCAAAAATATCAATAATATTGTGAGTCTTTAATGGATAGCTACGTGTTTTTAGAGAACTTTCTTAATGATATTTTAAGTGCTATAACTTTTGCGCGTTTAGGAATCTTACATAGTTCTATAATTACACCAAGAGATTTAGTTACCTCTCTTCAAGAAATCTAGCGATCTCTCTCAAAAAATAACTTATCTCTCCCCACATATACTTTAAATGTTGCTCAGTATCTTAACATCATAACTTTAGAAGCTTATCAAATAAATAATAAGGTTGTATTTGTCCTTAAGATACCACTAATCGAACCAGAAACCTATACCATATTACATAGATATAATAGTAAGCGCGCTTATGGCACTAATTCGAAAAATGCCCAAGAGTAAAGTACCCTTATTCTTTGTAATACAAAAAAAATTATTAGAAAAAGTTGTTTTAAATTAAAAACTACATTTAGATATAAAATTTCATATAAATATCTTAAAATATAATATTAATTCTTTTTATGTTTTTTTTTCCTAAACCGATACGCTATTGACCAATTTTTCTTTTTGTTTTACCGGTTTACCATGTAATGAATGAAAAAGTTTTTTAATGTTAAGCTTTAAACATTTAAAGGGCAGTTTTATATTTAACGCTGCTGCGTAAGTTGTTTATTTACATACATATATGTCACAAATTGGTCGAGCATATATTGGGCCAATCAACTTATTCCAAATAACTTGTATTTTATATATTATTGTAACATAGAACGGAGGTTTTCACGGCTTTGGTCAATTAAGAAATCATGGCTCTTCGGATTAAACCAGCAGAGTAAAGATCCCTGAAGATGAATCGGGCAATTGAAGTCGAAATCCCAAAAACCATGTGTTTTCTTAGTATTATTGTTACGTCAGATTTCTGCGGGTCGTATGAATCCATACGAAATCTAACATTTCTAAAAGTAGGTTATCTCAAGTAATAGTTGAATTAAAACCAAATGCAGAAAACAATTTTGGTAAACTAAAAAGTAAAATCTGGTGAGAGATATTGGGTGATGAAATTATCGATCCATTTTCCTTTAGAGAAAATCTAAATGTTGGGAAAAATATATGATATCAACAGGACAGAGCACTAGCACATAGCAACCAAATCGTCACCAAATATTTGTTGGTTACCTTGAACCTGTCGGTGAATCTTAATATGTAATTAGCTTGACATATTATGGACCAGAAATGAATTCTCTTAGAAAGAGCGGAAATAGTTTTAATTCTTGGTGATCAATATAAGTCAGTTAGAGAGGCAACTAGAATTTTTAACGATCGACACCCGTGCAAACATTTGCATTACAGTACGGTTTCCAGAATATATAATTATTTTAAAACAACGGCATCATTAGAATGGAAGTACAAGAAAAAAATACTAAGTGGGTGCGAAATGAAGAAACTGATTTAGAGGTTTTAGTGAAGTAGCTTCAACTCAAAATTGTCGTCGGTGGGCAGACGAACCCACATTTTACTATAAATGCAAAAGTCAATATTCTGTAAAAACCAAAGTCTGATGAGGGATATTGGGTAATAGAATCATCGGCCCATTTTTCTTTAGAGAAAACCTAAATTCGGAAAGGTATCTTCAATTTCTGACCAAATTTGATAAATAAGTTGTTTCAACACGACGGTCACCAATTATTTGGATCAGCAGTTCACTGGCAAGTGGATTGGGAGGCGTTCAAATCACCAATGGCCCTCTGGCCATGTCGCTATTGGACTTTTTCCTTTGGAGATACCTGAAAGAAAAAGTCTACGCAAAGAGACCATTTCGTGATGTGAATCACTCAGAAACTGAAATCTCCACCGTCAAATTTCCTGTGAATGTGAAATTTATCGGAAAGTTATTGAACATTGAACATTTTAGTGAAAAAAAATGGCCAACATACCATGAGTTAATCTTTTGTAGTTTCTAAATAATTATATTTTGAAATAAATGTAATCTTATTATTGTCATTTTATGATTTTTTTAATTGAATTATGGTTTGACACAGCCCAGAAATGCAAACTTATTGCAAGAAAATTTGAAGTTACAGTAGTATGTATTAAATAAACGTATTTTTTTAAACAAGCTTTTATTTATAAACTATTGAACTAAAAGTGAAAATATCATTTAGTGTATGAAGTTAAATAGAAAAGTTACAAAACAACGTTGCTCTCACTGATCAAAGGCGCAAGCAGTACATACTTAATAAAACTTACATAAACAAAGAACTTTTAAAAATTTGAGCATTTTCTTAAAAGTATGAGGCTTTATTTTAAATGTGATGTCGTCTCACGCCTCAAGCTTTCACTGATTGCGCCTTTGATCAATGAGAATGGGGTTCTTCCGTAATTAACTTCAAACACTAAATACTAAATATTATTTTTTACTTCAATAGTTTATAAATAAAATTTTGTTTTTAGAAATATTATTTCTATTTTTATCATTAGAATTTTTTTAATCACCTATCATAATATTTTCACTTGTGCGTATTCATCTGTTTATCATTAAATTTTAATAGTACTTGTCAAGACAAATCCAACGAGCCCAAATAGGACGCATCCTCGCAATTCGCTGCTCGGGTAATGCGACTGAGAGGTTCGCAAATTACCCACGTATCCGAATGATACGTCGGCTGACTGTGTGACTAGCATATGTAATACAGCTAATTTTACAATGGATTCAAAGACAGTACAAGTTATGCCTTATAGAGATATCCCCAATTACAATTAGGTTACAGATAGGTGATAAAGACGAATTTGAAATAGGCTTAGATTTAGATTATATTTAAGATATATTTGCGCACAGCGGCAGGATTTCCTCCTACGAGACGAAAGGTCCCTTCAAATTTTAGTATAATAATTTTTTTTTCTTTTTGTGGTCATTAAAATTTTTCTTTACACGAGTTTCTTTAAACTTTATAAAATGACGTTTTAGTTATAGATCTGTTGATAAAGACTTGTTTTTTTTATTTGGATTGGTTTAAGTTGGTTGGGTTGGTTTTTGTTTGGTAAAAAAACTACGCAAAAACTTTGACATTGACATTATGGCAAAAAGACCAATTTGTACACTTTTTGATTAAAGATAATCTATACAGTTTAATTTAATAAATAAATAAATAAAATAATGTTACAAAAAGAATGAAATAAGCACTATTTTGCATGATTTTTAATCAGCTATATTTATATACAACTAGTTTTAATGAATTTTCTGTTGGGTATAAGACGTTAATCAAAACAACCATTCCAGTACCAATACCTTTATTATTCATATTTAGATATAAGAAGACAATATCACATACATTTGATATTAAGAGGATATACATTATTAACAACATCTTCCTCAAACTGAAAATCAATAAAATTAATTATTCCAAGGGGATTTAAATTTTTGAATTTTTTATTCAAAAGATTTTGCGATCAAATATTTCCTAAATTGCCGACGTATTAAATCTAATAAAACGGTGCTTTACTGCGAGTTTATGATTATTTTATCTACTATATTATAACTAAATCACCGACGCTTCAGTCTAATACGTCGGTAATTTACGAACAGGTATACAGGGTATCCGTTTTAAGTGATACCACTATTGCTATCTCAGAAACAGTAAGTGTTACGAGGTCGGCTAAATTAGAGTTTTTGACGCCCATTCAAAATGTTTTTACCGCGTTGTTAAATTCCTGATAGTTTCTGAGATACAGGGCGATTTGTAAAAAACATCTAAATTAATTTAGTTGAATATTTCAAAAACTATTAATCTTCTAGACGCAGTTTAAATTTGAGAGTCTTATAATTTTTTTTGCTGTACAACATGGTATATTCTTTATTTTTGACGTTTCGTTTTCGGGCCACCACTAACGACTTAATTTTTTTAAATACGGACCCGTATTTTTTATTTCATATTAAAAAAGAACTTGTAATTCCATTTAAAATGATATGCAACTCAAATATGATTCCCGACGTTTCGGTACAAAATTGCCACCATCAGATTTTTTTCCTAATACGGACCAAATTTGCTTTTACATGGGTAAAATACGACATTTTTAACCAAGATATCTTGGATGAGCCTGTTCTTGCAAACTAATTGCAAAATAAAGCTTTCTCATTACCTTCGTCGCCACTATGGCCTGGAACACCAGTCTAGATGTGCCTTTGGGGCTGACTGTCTCTCTTATGTAGATGCGCTGACCTACATAAGCCTTTCTTCTATTTTCACGCACACATTGCAGTATAGCGAAGATTTCTGTTAAAAGACATTGGGGAAAGAGCCAAAGCCAACCCCCGGCCTCAGTTCCTTCGGCGGTTTTTGACCCGTCTGTAAAATGTGTCATTACGTGAAAGAAGGGAGAAAGCGAATGCAGCCAAAATATCAGTAAAAACAAATTTGCACTGTAATTAATTCTAATCTTATCGAACATTTACATATTTAGTGTTTTACAATAATTTCCTTTATTTGCAAAAAAAATATTTTGCTAGAAAAAGTGCCGTATTTTACCTATGTAAAAGCAAATCAGGTTCGTATTAGGAAAAAACTCTGATGTTGGCTATTTTTATACTAAAACGTCGGAAATCATATTTGAGTTGTAAATCATTTTAAAGGGATCTTGAAGTTCTTTTAAAATTTAAAATCAGCAATCCAGGTCCGTTGTTAAAACAATTAAGTCGATAGTGTTGGCTCTAAAATGAAACGTCAGAAACGAAATTTGAAGATATCATGTTGTAGAACAGAAGAAATTATAAAACTTCTATCTCAGAAACTATCCGAAATTGGGCAATCTTGAATGGGCATCAGTGGTACGGATATATATATATATATATATATATATATATATATATATATATATATATATATATATATATATATATATATATATATATATATATATATATATATATATATATATATATATATATATATATATATATATATATATATATATATATATATATATATATATATATATATATATATATATATATATATATATATATATATATATATATATATATATATATATATATATATATATATATATAGATGCTTAAAACGAAATGCATTCAGGTGTTCGTAAAATACAGAATTTATACTCGACGCGGGAGCGTCGGTAGGTAAAAATATACAGTTTCAAACAATAAACCTGCAACCACACTAACGGGTTCAACAAAAATACAAGGCAACGGTACCAAAGTACATAGAAATACAGTGGTGCTAAACAAGAATGTTACAATAAATGGTACTAAGCTGATCAACATCTGATCTGAAATTTATAGAATTATCTTTATCCTTATTTATATGTATCATTTCCAAAAATGTTCTTTTTTTATAATTAACTTCACGTTCTAAAATGTTTGTGTTGTTAAAGTTAAATCTATGGCCCAGATTTTGAAAGTGATGTACTAAAGCACACGATCTTTTATCTATTCTACTATCGCTTTTGTGTTGAATAATACGGTTTTTTAAGCTTTGACTAGTTTGACCTATGTAATTTGTAATTTTGCATATACGGTGTTTTGATGAAAATCTTACTAGGAATGAACATATTAATGTCCTAACAAACAAAATAATTCCAATGGTCAGTGGGGTGTACAGGACCAGGCATTATCTCACCAATCAGAGCAAACTGAATGTATATAATGCATATTTTTTGTCCCACCTTAGATACCTAATTCCTGTTTGAGGAACCGTGGCGAATTTTAAAACCATGGAAATTTTGCAAAATAAAATATGAAAAATACTTTTTAATTACGATATATTCACCCACATGAAGGACTTATACAGAGAGTTGGGTGTCTATAAACTAAGATAATTACTTGAGTTTGAGCAGTGTAAACTTATGTTATAATTATAAATAAACAACAAAAATCAAATACCGTACAAAATTACAGAATAATATATTTTTGAATAATATTAGAACCAACAAGAGCTTTTGCAACCCATTTTTTTCAAGCATCTGCTGAATATAATAAGTTACCTGATTATCTTAGAACTATAAATAATTATAATACATTTATTAAGCAATTAAAACTATACTTGGGTTAGATAAATTATTGATTTGTTAGTTGCCACTGTAGCCTTTATATCATGTTATCTTATCCCCAATACCAGAGCTTTAAGTACTGTTTGGGCTATTTAGCTGTAAGCATTTAAAAATATTTTGTATTATTGTTATTTAAATTTTTTTTCTAATAAAAAATTTAAATGAAAAAGAAAAAAAATTTAAATCAAAATTACGGGAGAAAGACAGTTTTTTTGACAGATATCAAAACATTTTTTTCAAAAAAATTATGTCACTCAAAAGATTTATTTCTTGCTGTTCAAAAGTCACGTGGAAAAAAATTTACAGTTGTCACAAATTTTTTTAAATAAATTAGGCTTCTAAAATGTATGTGAAATATCCTATTACTGGAAAACCCTAATTGATACTTTAAATCCTATGAAAATTTTAGTAAACAAAATAAAAAGTCACGGCTGCGAAAACAAAATTTCGTCCATTTTCTAAATCGATGTATTATATACCCTTGTATAAACCAGAGCGTAATTTTCTTGAAGTGTTTTTTTTTAATTCTTCGGTCCCAATAAACTTTTCTCCTTCAGAAACACTGTTTTCGAAAAAAAAAAAAACAGTGACATGGCTTTATAAGACCATAAAAAGGAACGTTTTCTAAAAGTTTCATTTCGGTATTTCAATTTATCGTGTTTCACAGGAAATTCTGAGGAAATCGAAAAAAACGTTTTGGTTTTCGTTCATAGACGGAAAAGCAAAAGTGTGTTTCTCTAAAAACTTAACAAATTTAAAAAATATCTGAAACCGTTTCTGAGATATAGTGACCGTAAAGCAAAAATGTACCAAAAGTACAAAGAGACGTTTCAAAAATAATACGTTTATAACAAGCTATATATCAGGTCGTGCTGTTTTCTTTACATTTTGTGTTTTTTTATATTTTTTGTAGACCATAACCGGACGGCTATGACTTGAATAACGCTCGATATTGTCCGACGTTACAGTTAGAATTTACAAATTTTATTAACCTACTGTTAAAAAAAAAAGATAAAAAATAGTGGGTGGAGTGCCAACTTTATTTGGTAGAGTAACTAATAAACCGCCGGTCAGATGAACTTGTACATGCAAAATTTTTGAGAAAAGAAAAGAAACGTTTTTATATTTTTAAAAAGTTATTAAGTTGCGGTATTCGCCCTTGCCTAGTTCTAAGTATGGAGTTTATGGCCCAGAAAAGCATAACTGTACCGGACTTCAACACATCTGTTTTATAAAATGTTATGTAACCTTGTAACGACGAATGTGCAAAAGAGATGTTTTTGTGTTCTTTTCTAGACAAGATAATGTACTACAATTTTAGTTATTTTTTAATTTTCTTTACGTTTTAATATACAGGTTGTTTTTAACAAACTGTATTTTTTTAACGTTTTTTCATTTTACCTAAGGATTTGTTTCATGCGTCATTTAGGAAGTTTCCATTCTATTTATTTTTTCTAGAAAAATAGTGCCAAAAATCACACGACACCCTGTAAAAATTTTTTGCATTAACTCTTTAAATAACAGAGTTATAGTGCTTAAAATATATTTTTACCGATTTTGATCAAATCTGTCATACAATAATATTAAATACTAAATTTATTAAAACTTTTTATATTAATTCTTTTATTATTTTTAACCCTCCGACAAAAGAAGGTCGTTATTTGACACTGGCGTCCGCACACCGCGAAGGTTTCTTTATTACAAATTTTATATATAGGGTGTCCCAAATAAGAGATATCTATAGATTTGGTTACATTCGCATATTTAGATTTGGTTTTGGTAAGTTATTGTGGGCACCGCCGCAAAGGTTTCTGTATTAAAAATTTTATATATATATGCATGCATGCACATTTGCTCAAGTACAACACGATGATGTAGGAGACGACTGTGAATAAGGCACAAGTTTTTCTATATTTGATAGTTTAAGTTCAGATGACGACAGTAAAGGAAACGAAGAAAAATCAGAGCACAAAAAATAACTCTTAACTATACTTGGGACTATTGGGGAAATATATTTTCTTGTTGATCTTTTGGTTCAAAATATTCACCAACCGCAGATACATATTTTAATAGCACTTAAAAAAGTTAAATTGAACAATTCTTTTACATATCGCTATAGAGTTTTCTACAAACAAACTTACTATCAGTAAAAGTTTCATGAAAACTATTAAGCATATTGCTCATTTTATGAAAGGACTTATATATTTTCCCGAACCAAGCAAGGTTTTTGAGAAGCTACCTAGAGCTTTTCGCAAACTTTTCTGCAAAAGTCAGTCCATAATAGATTGCTTCGAAATCCGGATCGAAGAGCCCAGCAACACCCTTTTAGTCATTAACGTGGTTCAAATATAAAAGATGTAATACTTTGAAATATTTAATTTCAGTAACACCTGATGGCTTTATAAATTTTATTTCGGAAGGATATGGTGGAAGAGTAAACGATACCACGTTATTTGAAGATTGCGGCATTCTACAGTACCACAGGGGCAAGCGGTATGGCGGACCGAGGATTCAAGAATGTTGCACCTATACTAGAATCCCGAAGATGCTCACTCCTACTAATACTAAATCTGAAGTAATGGAAACCAAAAGAATAGCTGCGATTCGGATAAACGTAGAGAGCGTTATAGGAAGAATTAGAGATTTTAAAACGTTAGCGCCCCATGCTAGTATAGATATAAAAATGATTCATCCTGTAGATGATAGTGCTGTCAGAGCTTGTGGACTTGTTAATCTACAAAGCCTGTTAATAAAACAATAAAAGAAGATAACTTATGGTTTTATTAAATTTAAAAAAAAACGGTTTTTAAAGTTTGCCTTATCAATTAAATCGATGCAATAATCTTTATCAAAATTATAACATTAGTGTTTTTGGTATCCTCAAAATCTCCGTGTACTAGATATAAAATGCCCTTCTTATCTACAAAGAACATGTAACTGCGACATATACTTATGCGTGCGTGTTATAGCACACTTAATTTTTAAATTTTTTGATTTTGTTTGGGTATTTGATTTCTATAATAGACTCATGAGAAAATCTATTTGGAGAAGCGCCGACGACGGGAAAACTTGTATTTAAAATAAAACCACAAGTATGCATTAGTATATTCTCTTTTCTTTGTAGAACATACCGCACACATACTTTTTCGAGAGTTTTACCCAAAAAAACAAGACTCTTAAAATTGGTGTAACGAGTAAGTAGAGTTTACTAACTTAAAATATATAATATTTTACTTCATTTTATTGGTAATGTGTCTTTGAACCAGTAGTCTCCTAGTATCTGTTCTACTAACCATCTTCGGTTTGACAATGATCAGCATCGTAAAATTTTAAAGCCATAATACGACCATACCTTAATTGACACCATAAAGAACATGCCGATTGATCTTGGTAGCCTTCTTGATTGCTTTCAACATAGAAGCATTCTTGAGCATTTTTTTCCTTGCAGAAAAAAAGAAATAATTTTGGATTATATGTTCCTTTTTAAAATTCCATATTAAATTTTTCATTGAATCTTTCTGGGATTGATTGCACCAGTTGAGAATTGATATTTGACTGTATGGATTTCCCTACATCTTGTTTTAAAAATGTAGAGTTTCCTTGTTTCTCAGGTAAAGTGAAGCTATATGTTACTTTATCAGTACTATTTATTAGGTGACATATCCTTTCCTTTATTACATTTTAAGTTGCTACCAATTGTAGATAGTTTTGCTTTGGCCCAGTAGCATTTTGTTGATATTGACGAAGGCTCCTCACTTCTCCTGTTCAATTAAAAAATTAAAGCGACACCATCCTTGCAACCACCTTTACGAGCAGCACAGTCTCGGCATTCAACTTTCAAATTTTTTTCATTACATTCGAATATACGAAGATACGGTGTTTTCCTTACTTTATGTTCTAGAGTTAGTTATACTATGCATATATTCGCTTCGTTCTTAATTTGTGCATATCCTATAGCTTCGTCTGCATAACTATTTCTTCTAGATCTATAATAATTTAACTATAAACATGTAGGGCATACTATTTAAAATAAGAAAGCTGATACCCTGCCCACGACAGCAGTTATTGAGAAGCCCCTTGTCCTTCTCCTCTTCATTATGCATCTAATCCTCCTCCTCCCTATCATTTTTAAATTATATCTATTTCCTCTCCTCTCTAATATTGAAAATTATTTAATCGAGCTCGTTAACTTAGCCTTGTCGCCGAAGGTAATATCTTTTAAGCTATGATCAATAATATAAGATTACTTCGAGAGTCCTCCCTTATAGTTAAAGTTTAAAAGGGGTAAATACGATTTTGCTGCTTCAATTTAAAGTTGTAAATGTAAATTAACAAACATTTCTGAAACTTGTCAAATGTCTAAAAGAAAAAGGGGCTCTCGAAGAGTGTTAAAGCAAGTAAAATTAAAAAGAAAATAAAGTGACAGAAGAAATTACCGGTGAGTGTCCTATGGCTATATAACTTTAAAAAATGAAGAAAGATGCAGGCCTAATTCTTGTGATCATAAATTTTGCCTTAATTCTTTAGTGGATTGGACCGTGGACAGGTTTTATCATGTCCATTGTGTAGAAAAAAGTATTGCTTTATCCTTTTGTTATTAATTCTGAAACCATTCCTTTGCATTATTGCCACCTTATGAAATTTAAAAACCTGAATCCTAGTGAAGTGAAAATTTTATTTTACAAACATTTAAACTGTAGAGTTTAGAAACATTGCTAATGTGAACCAAATTTTACTGGATGAAGTATTCGAAGTGGTGAACATTTATGACTGTGTTAACGTCAACCTTGCTGAAGGAGAACGTTTGGAACTTCAAGATTTAAATAATTTTATTTCGAATGACATGGAATCGGGTGATTCAGATCTAGAAATTGACCAAGCTGATGAAAATGCAACGGCTAAAAAGGTGTTAGTACCGATTTTTCGTGAACATTTTATAGATAAAATATTTGGTATTGTTCAAAGTTATGTGATCGTTCGTACGGTATTACACATAAAAGAAATACATTATGTTATTTTTGTTATTACATACATCAATTTTCTCTTGGAAATGGTTCTCACGAACATATAAACACTCATTATAAACGAAGTGTTTAGATATTCAGATTTAGATATTAGATGTGCAATTTGTTCGAAATCATTGTCTCAGATGATACTTCCAGACATTTGTGTTTTTTGTAATGTAAATACAATTCAAATAGAAGTTGACGAAGTTCCAAAAACGTATTTATTTTTTAGTTTTAACATTAAAAAGTATTCCTTATAATCTGGACTATTCATATGATTATGTGACTATTATACTTAGAGCTAAAATTTTCAATTATTCAATTCAATCAATAATTTTATTCGATGGATATTTTCCAGTGTTACAATTGTCCCAACAATCGTTTCCACCGTAAATATTCGAAGAATAAAGTAATTAGGGGATGAAAATATTGCCAGTAAAAATATGATTTACAATTTAAAACATGCTTGTAACATTACATCTACAACTTTAAATTCACTTGCAGCTAATACAAAATAAAATATAGAACGTTAGTTTGTTTTTTATTTATTTTTATACCTATGTCAGAATCCAGATACCGAAATTCGTAAAAATACAGCTAACCGAAATTTATAACATTTGGATATTATTAAGGTTATATTTTTCAAAGAATTCCAAATTAGTGTTATATAGCCCTGTTATGGAATTATTACATTCACTATAATAAAACAACGCGCAGTTAATAAGTGTGGAGCTTAATAGGTGACTAAAAAACGCGTATATTTTTTTAAGATTTATAGAAATACAAATCAATATATGATTTACTTGTTATGTATGTAAATTAAAAAAAAGGCTTGGTGCGCTATTTTGTCTATCTGTAATGTAGTATTGCTCAAATATTGTTGAAAACCACAATATAAAATACTATTACTAAAAACTATTATTTTTAACTGCGCTATTCCTAGATCATTTAAATCTGCTCTTCCGAATTTCTTCAAGGGACTATAAATTTACTAAAACAATGTGTGCATTTTATTAAGTACTTAATTAAAACATAATGTTACCAAAATATTACAACTTAATAAACATTTGTTTAAAATTCGTATAAATCTTTGTACCCTAATTCTAATTTTATTGTCTCTAAAAATAGTTCTTTTTCACTCTTTTCAATTGTCTCTAAGCATTTTAATAGTTTAACAGACTGTTCCTATTTTTCTAAATATGTAGTGCAACAAAATGTTTTTGTTCCTATATACAATATACATGTTAGGTATGTGAAATAAACAAAGCAAAATTTGCCACAAATATTACACGTTCAAATAAAAAAGTGTAAGCAGTTAATTAATAATCAAAACTTAACGAATATATTACTCACGCTTGACTAGATACATGCAGATTCCATAAAATTATTTGTGTAATAATTTAATTGTCTCTAAAAAATCGTTTTCACTATTTTTCTATTATCTCTAAGCACTTTAATAATTTAGCTAATACTGTCCCTAATTTGTCTATTTCTATATACACTAAACACTACATCAAACACTCAGTTCCTACGGGTATAGTGCAGCATTATTTGTAATATTAATAGTGCGATTTTTCTGAAAAAGAATTAAAAATTCTTCAAAAAATCATAATACAAATTTTTAAGATTAATATTTTACTTAACTTACCACTTTGAGAAATTTCTGCTACCATTAATGGACACTCGAATACATTTTCCTGACTCATAAGAGGAATGTTAGGTCCACTGGTTAAAGAAATTTCACCCACTTGCTCCGGTGGATTTCGTGGCGGAGAATTTCGGCTTACCCACGCTTTCATTGTTCAGGACGACGCTGTTCTTCATCCACCTGCTTCGGTTCTGGCCCCGCAAGTTGTAGTGGAAACGGGGGAGGAAATCGTGGCGGAAATTTTTTGACTATCCTCCCAGGTCTAAGCAAACGAATAGGATATCTATGTTGATTGTCTTGATTACCCCGAGGCTGCTCCACAGGTTCTTCCGGGGGTGGTTGCTACACTATTCTTATGTTATTTCCAACAATGCGAATCAGTCTACCGTGCCAAAAATTGTTTTGCTCTTCGCGATTAATTTTAATATTACTTTCTGGTTAACGATTGGTTAAAATATATCACTATGTTAAAAAATGTGGGAATAAAAAAGATTTTATAACACAACAAGTTAGGAAATTTTGGGTAAAGGGGAAACGGAAGTCAGAGAGTGGGTAGGAAAGAAGAATGAAGAGGGAAAGGGTTAATTAATTAGTGAGGGGGAGGGGAAGGGGGCACAAAGCGACTCAACTCGCTTTGCCCCTTCTCCCCTTCCACCACAGGGGAGCAAGAGGGACAGGTAAGAGAAGGTGGAACATGTGAGCTAGGTCATGTTTAGAGAGTTGCATGTAGGCCATAGCACTGACCTTTAATAAACCAGTCTAGAAACCTTCGATTTCTCTTTATAAACTCGACCGTCTTATGCGTTTAGTTAAGCAGTTCTTAAGTTTTGTTTAACGTGTTAAAACGTATGTGTCGAGAGAAACATTTCCCGTTCTTTCCGTTTCGTTTCATATAAGATTATTTTTACATTTTTACAAATTTACAAACATGGAGGGCATAAAAGTTCAAATGTAGCAAAATTTGTATGTTCCTGCAATTCTAAATTCAAGTAATAATTTAAGCCAAAGGAGTCTATCTTTCAGGGACATGGTGCAAGGTATGGTAGAAAATAATGCTCGTTTACAACTTAACTCTATAAATAAAAAAAATGTTGAAGAGAACTTGCAAACAACTAATTCTAATAATATCCTGACCCAAGAGTTAATTAATATTTTAGAGGACAATAATTCTAATCCTATTGACGAAATTTAAGAAGACCTGACTAAATTTAAAGATTACTTGGGAATAGAATCTTCAAAAAAAAGATCATGCAATATCTCTTCTCAGAATTCTAATTCAAATTTAGCAGGTGTTGTATTTAAACCAGAATTAGTAACTGATTGAGAATCTATCAGAAACGAATCCTGATTTAAATATATTACACTTTAATAAAGACGAACCTTTAGAGGTTCACTCAGAGATTCATTTTAATATTGATACTATACCTTGCTATAACAATTTGCAATATTTAAAAGTTACCGAAAATGTTCCAAATTCCAAATTTTCTGTTGTCCCTTTGACCAATAATTGTTCTTAAGAGTCCACTCTCTGTGATAATAGGTCACCTTTTGGTTCGCATTTCTCAGTTGGTCGAAACAATAACATTTTTTAAAATAATTCTCCAAATTCTCCTTTTGTTTTATACCAAATTGTAAAAAAATATCAGGATTTTACGCCTAATGCAAATACAAATTTGCAACTATGTTCTCCAGAATCAAAAACACCTAAGCAATTTTATTTTCATAGAACATATTCGACGCAAACAGACATACGATGCGTCAAAAAAAATTTTACCATTCAAAAAAAACTAAAAGTAGGGAATCACGGATTACTTTGTCAAAATTAAAATCTTTTGGCTTTTGTTTAAACAACTTGTTTGTTTGACTTACAATTAAAAAATAATTCTCTCGATAAGGAACAAGTGGAAATTTGAAATAGAATTAAATGTATATTTGATGGGTGAGCAGATTCTATGGATTAAAAAATATTCACACATTTTTTTATCGCCCCTTCTCCCCTACAAACTTTTTTAAAATCGTATTTTAGTTTTGTTCCTACAGTTTGATGAAACTTAATGACTGCTTCCCAAGAAGAGAAGTAGTTAAGGCACAAAATTCATCGGAGCAAAGATTGAAAAAGAAAGATGGTAATTTTTTACGCCTAGGGACGCAAAGCAAAATACATTGTTTTTAAAACTCATAATACCTATTGTTTTATTTTATATATTCAAGTTGTAAATTTTTTCTATACTCAATACAGAGTGTTTTCAGTTAGAGTGACCATATTTTATTGGTATTCATTTTGTTAGATATAAGTATGCTGTCGCGATTGTAAATTTACCTATTTTACATGAAAATTTAAAGTACGATTTCAGTTTTAGAGTCATTTTAAGACGTGACATTTTCTATGGAATATTGATGCTAACAGTGACTTCACTATTTTAAATCTATTTCTATGTTACTGCAGCACTTTTTTATGTTTGCACTATAAACCTATTTTGAATTTACTTGGTATTTTTTTATTATAATTTTAAGTTATTTAGAGAATGCTCTTGTTTTAGAAAGCAACAAATTTTGTGAACACTGTAAGAAATCTATTAGAACATCACTATGGGCTAGCCACCTTCGAACCAGTACACATAAGAATAACATACCTTTGAGTGCCGAAGAAAGTGGAGTAGAAATTATTAAATCTGTTTTTGATAAAAGACTCATATCCTACAGAATTTTATCAGAAGCATTATATGTAAACATTCAACTGTTTTTCAATGATACATCAGACAAAATTAGAAGCTTAACAGAAAAATTTCTTGAAACACATACATGTTAAAAATTAAATAGGGAATTATTTGGCATTTACTTCAATCCTGGTAACGGAGTTCACGCAATCAAGTCATTCAACACTCCTTTTAAAATTATTTGTACCAGATCAGATATTATATCGAACATCAATGAAATGTGTGAAACAATAGACCGAAAGGCTGATGATTTAGCAGCAAAACATCCAGGTAATTTTTAAATATTTTAAAACCATTTTATATTTTATTAAAAATCATAAAAAATCTAATATATTTTAATTCATTTTTTGTTGCAGGATAGGTTCTTTTAAAACTTTTGCATCTAGAAACGAATTTCAACAAATATAATCCACTGCGATCTTCTTCCTACATTCCACTACCGGAAGAAAGAAGAAAAAGAAATCGAGTTTAAGTATGCTGTTATTAACCTTCAAAATCAGGACCATTATTGTTCGGCGTGGTGTGTGATAGCTGCAATGTATCCTCTAACTGGATTGGAATATAAAATCCAATCATAACCTCAGTTCGAAACAATCTTGGATACTTCAGGTATTGACTTTCCTATAGCTTTAAAGTACCTAGAAAAATTTGAAAGACAGAACAATTTATCTATTAATATTTATTCTTTGGAAAAAAATTAGAAAAACTTTAGGTTTAGTTATGAAGTAATAGGCCCTCTACATTATTCAAGATCTAAAAAAACAAACCATATTAGTTTATTATTAATTAGTGATGATGATGGGAATTTTCACTACTGTTATATTTCTGATTTAAGTAGATATCATAATATCAAGTCAAGTTTCAAAACATAATGGAAAAAAATATCTATGTGATGGATGTCTTCAGTATTTTAGTTCAGAAGAATATTTAACTAGACATAATACTTTTGACTGCGATTTTTTAAGAATAAATTTACCATTAAAAGATTACAAAGACAAATTTGGAAAATACGTACCGGGACATATTCTTAAATTTGAAAAAATTAAATGGAAGTTCCTTTTGTCATATATGCCGATTTTAAATGTGTACTTAAACCTGTTGATAGTACCGATGATGTAGAGTTAGGTACTTACACTGTAAAAAATTGAACATGTCCCTTATTCATTTGCATATTACTTAAAATATTCGCTTGATGATAATGTTTCAAAACTAGAATTCTACAGAGGGCCTAATTGTGCTCAAGTGTTTATAAATTTTCTAGAAAGGGAGGTTCATGACTTATATATTAGGTATTTAGGAAACTTTAAAAAAATTAAAAAGTTAGCTGAGCTAGAAAAATTGAGTTGCAAGTATTCAAGCGAGTGTCACATTTGCAATAAACCATTTGGAAATGGTAATGAAAAAGTGGCAGTTCATTGCCATTTAACCGAAAAATATAAAGGAGTTGCACATTCCTTGTGCAACTTAAATTATAAGCAACCACATTTTATTCCAGTCATATTTCATAATTTAAAAAATATGATTCCCATTTATTTATATAATAATTGAAAACTGGGATTAAAAAAAATATATATATATATATAAATTTAAGATATAATGATTCTTTTCGATTTTTACCTTATTCCTTTGCAGTATTATCTGAAAAGCTAAGTGGTGATAATGGGAGTAAAGAAGTTCATAAATATTTTACTGATATTGAAAAATTTAAATATATTCGACAAAGGGGGTATTTCCGTACAGTTACATTAAAGACCTTACAAAATTAAATAAAACCTCATTACTTCAACAAAAGGAGATTTATAATGACTTAACGAATGAACATATAAGCAAAGAAGAATGTGAAAGGGCAATAAAAGTGTGGAAATTATTTAACTGTAACATTCTAGGTGATTATTCTGATATTTACCTAAAATCAGATGTTCTACTTTTAGCAGATATTTTTCAAAATTTTAGAAAAACTTGTATGAACACCTATAAATTAGACCCGGCACATTATTATACATTTCCCGGTTTGAGTTTTGATTCCGTTATACAGGCGTTCAATTAAAACTTCTGACAGACCCTGATATGTTAAATTTTTTTAAAAGTAGTCTGCAAGCTGGTGTTACTACTTTCGCATGTAGAAAAGCCGTTGCCAATAATTTATTTTTTTCTGATTTGAATCCTTTAAAACCTACTAATTTTATTATGTATCTCGAATCTTTATGGATACGCAACGTCTCAATATCTTCCACGGAAAAATTTCATATGACTTTCAAAATCAGAAATAGACTATATAGATATTACAAACCTTTCCGACATTTCTGAGAAAGGCTATGTCCTTGAAGTAGATTTGGAGTATCCCACGGACTTACATGATGCCCATAATGACTTTCCTTTCTGTCCTGAAAATTATAAATTCTAATTGCTCAAAGTTAATACGAAATTTAAAAGATAAAGTAAGATATGTAATTCATTATACACTTTTAAAACAGTGCATTGAACATGGATTGAAATTAACAGTCACTATGATTAAAACCGTATATTGACTTGATGATGTCTAAAAATTAAATTTGATAAAAATAATTAAAAATTAGCAAATAACAGTATATAGAATTGACATGGTTAGTTACACGGTGGTCAAAAAATTACAGAAAAGATGGCGCAGAAAATCTAATTGCCAAACCGCATTTTAAAGATTTAACAGTGTTTTCTGAGAATTTAGTTGCTATATAAATGCAAAAAGTTTTAGTAGAATACAATAAGCCAATTTACGTAAGATTTTCAATTTTAGACATTTCAAAAACTCTAATGTATGATTTTTTTTATAACTTTTTGAAGCCTCTCTATAAAGATAAAGTTAAACTTTTGCACACTGACACAAACTCTTTCTTATTAGAAGATTTAAAACGTAATATAGAAAAATTTGACACATGAAATTATAAACCAAATAATAATCATGAAATGCCATTAACCAAATATCTAGTAGAGAAGTTTAAAGATAAATATGCTGTGAAACCAAAAAGTGTTTTTACAGCACTTCAGCCAGAGCATATTCTTTCAAAACGGAGAGTGATCGTCTTAAGAAGGCCAAGGGAATTAAAACCACTAGTATTCAAAAACAATTAGATTTTGTTCGTTACAAAGATGTTGAAAATAACTCAAAAACCTTCTGTACAATGTATTTATTTAATCTCGTTTACATACAATTTACACCGAATTAGTAAGTAATTTGGCTTTAAGTTCTTCTGATGATAAAATATTTAAAATTCCTAACAGGCTTAACACACTTGCGTGGGATCATCAGGATATTCCTTTTTACGAACAGTCAATTTTTCAAATTTATAAATTCGATTTTCCCTTCTTCTTTTAATTTCCAACGTTACAGGTTATATTAAATATCAGAAGAACTCGTAGTCAGTTTTCAGTTGTTTCTTTAGCTGCTTTAGTACTTGAAGTAAATATGTGTTTAGAAAGCTTTGATTCTGAAATTTACAACAATTTCTATAGAAATGATGAAAAACGACTTTCCTCATTTAAAAATTGGAACGGAAAATTGAAACTGAAAGTGTTAGTAAGAGCAGGACTTCTTATAATGATAATTGCAAATGTTTTTACTGTGGTGCAGACATATTTGAGTGGACATAGGATGACTGCCCTATTGATGAACATAATAAATATTTTAAAACTTGCGACTTGGCTGTATGTTTGCGGTTTTCGAAAAGTAGAAAAAGCAAAGAACAATATGTATTTAAATGTACTAATAATAAAACGGTGTTTTGTATCTTGACTTGTTTGTTCAACATTTTTTTACCATTTTGTGGCTTATTTATTAAAGTGTGCAAATAAAAATTGTCAATACTAAAATTTTTCTCTATAATAATTTGTTTTCCAAAAATAGTTCTTAGTCATTATTTGAAATGTAAAAATGTAAAATGTATTTTGTATTATTTAAAATTTTTGAAAAAGTATTAAGATTTACTTGTTCTTGTATTATAACCTTCTCTTCTTGGTATTAATATTAAACACATTGCCATTATTTAATCCAGTTTGTTTTATTATGCAGACCCATAACTTATCATACGCAATTGTCGCAAACTCTATATTTGCTTATCATCCATCTAAAGTGCTAAAAAGCGAAAACAAGCTGATAAAGACAGTAATTTTTTCAAAATTTTATATTGTTATAATCATACGATTTTGGCACTAACTGGATTCAAACATTTATAGAAAACACTTCATGCGAACTTAATTATAATTCTACTCATTTTCAGAGTAATTTTCAAATCATCAAGTTTATTACCGATATAAATTAAATTAAAATACTATTATTTTCAAGTTCTTTGTATATGAAACATTTTTAAAAACCCTTGAACTCTAATGTAGAGTAGTGGGGGAATTGATATAAAATCGAGAGATGTTTTAATAAGTATTTAAATATAGCAACCGCAATGTTCAGTAAAACTACGCAAGCAAATGTATATTCGTTACATTCTAAAATGAACAGTGAAAGTGAAGTTTGCAAAAAATTAACTGAACAACTTATTCATCTTACAATGGATTTTTTATTACTTTTAATGAAGAAGATTGGAAGAAGTTAGAGATATATCAGGGTGTTATAACAAGTTATTTTTATACGCCTGGAATTGACTCGTTTTCGGTTATTATTGGTGACATTACTTTATATTTTGAAAAAATTAATTCTACCCCTAATATAAGAATTCAAAAAGATGTACCAAATTTCAAATCTCAATGAGGGAGGTAAATTGTTAACGAATGTATATAATGTTCTTAATCCAAGCCAAAACACCAACAGTGAAAATTTTAGTAAAATGTTGGAAATGTTAATAATGCATCCATTCGAATAGGAAAATAAGCTAAAGAAAAATACCGTAAAAAGAAAATATTATGAAGAAAGCTAACAATAAAGTTCATTTATTAGCATAGTGGAAGTTTGCATATAGGTATGCTCTAATATGTTTTATTTAGACGGGTTGCGATTTAAGAATAGGATTTTGTAGTACGAAAAAATTATTAGCAATATTTTTGATAAAGAACATAGAAATTTAATTTATAAAGAAAGATTTAATGTATTTAAACAAATATTTGAAATAAAAAAATTAAGTACTTGGTAATGTTTTATTTGTACATAAAAATCAAAAATATAAAAAAATATATTACAATGCATCTTATTTAAGAATCCAAGAATTATGAGTTTTATCTAATCCTAACCATTTTACTAAAACTTCATTTCATTTTCGCCTTAAAACTTTTTCAACTAGGTGCACGTCAGGGTATTTGACCTTTTGTAATTCCTCCTCAAAAAAGGTTCCTTTAATTTCTAAATTGTTTTCATCTGAAATTAAATACGTTCTAGGATTTGTTAATTTACCCTCATATATTTTAAAAATTTCATTTGACCAATTAGTAGTGTAACGCTTTGTAAAAGCTTCTCTTTGTTTGCTAATTCGGACATAGTCATCAATTTTAAATTTTGATTTTCTAAAGTCAATTGTTTTCTTATATGTATAAGATGAGGTCAGAACTTCTTTTTTATTGTTTTTATTGATTTCAGGGGGTTTTTTTTCCAGTAGTGGAATGAACTGTATTATTATAGGTTTTTACAATTTCGTGAAAAATGTCTACCCATTTATCATGTCCACGTACACTAAACTTTCTCCACATTAAAGTTTGTATGGTTCTATTTACTCTCTTCACGACACTAGCTTTCATGTTTGAGTAAGTATTGTAATGATTTTTGTTAAATTTAACCATTAAATGTTTAAAATGTGTATTAAAAAACTCTTTTCCCATATCAGTTTGTAGATTTTTCGGTTTCTATTTTGCTCTCTGTAATATTTTTTGCATCGCCAAAGCTACGTCATCTGCAGACTTTGATTTAACTGGTCTACCCACAGACATTTTGAAAACACATTGATAACTACAAGAATGTATCTGTATCCTTTATTTGATTTCCAATATGGTAACATTTCAACTAAATCGTCTTGCCGTAGATCATTTATTCCTTTTACAATAACCTTTTTTCGTTTATATTTTTTTCTGCTTGGTCTTCACCATAAAAAGTTGGTATAGTCATACTATTTTGAGGATGAAAACTAATTGCATCATTCTGGTTGATATATATTCGCTTTTCATATGGAATAGGAATATTGTTTATTTTTAACAAAACCGCATCTTTGGGGTACTCAACTTTGATTATTTCTCCTGAAATAAACAGAAATTTATATATTAATCTTCCATCTCTAAGTAGTTGATAACTTCTTTTAGATGCATCATAGGTTCCAATAAAGAGCATAACAATGTTATAAAACAAATTTGTTTCGGCGATGTTGACAACGTTTAAAATTTGAGAAGAAGCATTTATATTTAATTTATTTTTATTTCTATCTAATATATGTGATCCAAATTTGTCAATCGACATAATGGCATGAAAGTCCTACGAGGAATAAATATTTTGTTGCAATACAGTGTTTTTATTTAATTATTTTTGCCTCCTTAAGTTCTTCTAAATTTGACATAATTTCATTTTGATGACCTGTATGACCCGCCATTTGCCATGATACAAGTAGTTTCAATCTTTCAACTATTTCATTAATATTGTCAAAATAAATGTAGTCACTTTTTTTGGTTAGATAAGTTTAACATTGCTCCATCTTTTTTTGATGAAGAGGATCGTGGTCTCTGAGGAGTTCTTAACTTGCTTAATTTACTGAAACTAGAGATACTTGAATTGCTAAATGCAGAAGATCTTGTAGGTTTAATTTATAGATAATGTAGTTTTTTTCTATTAAATATTGTTTAATTATTGTTATGTATTTCGTATCTGTAGTTCCTTGAACTTGCTTTTTGGGGTCATAATTTTTTTTGTAAGCATTTGTTCGTTTTAATATATGCATATAATTTTCTATATCATCAGGTTTGTAACCTTTAGGATCTTTAAAAAAAAGTTGTTTGTACAACACAGTAGTTCCCTTATAAATTAGATCTTTAAGTTTTAACTTTTCATTCTTAAACTCAACAATAGAATCTCCGATTTTCCATTTTTCTAGTAAAGGGTCGTGAACAAAATCATGTGTAAGATCTAGTTCTCGACTTCCCTTAATCGAGTCATCAACAAATGATCCCACGAGTGGATGATACACTTCAAGATTCGTAACGTCACTTCTTTTAGTTAATTCAAGCGTTTCATAAAAGATGATTCGGAGGGACGACTGGGTTGCGTAGCAGTTGGTTCATCTAAGAACACATCTTCGTTATAATTTTGTAAAATGTCTTCATCTGGAATATCATGAGGAAGATATTTATTATAAATATTCGTTTGTCTTCTTCCTGATATTTTTTTTTTGTAGTTGAAAAACTCCGTTTGCGGATTTCTGGAGTTAAAAAAAGTGATGGTGAAGTAAGTTTACGTAAACGTTTTACCAGGGGTTTGGTTTTTATTGTTTTAATTAATTCTTGAAAAGGTTAAGTTATTGGGTTTAATTCTTTTTCTGGTCGAACTTTACTCTCCGCTAAATCTGATTTTAGTGCTTGATATTTTCGTTTAACAGCTTTTTGAGCTTCTACCAGTTCCTTTGCAACTTTTACATTCGTGTTGACTAAAATATGGCGAGTCATAAAATAAAGGCTATTGTAGAGGTTAGATATTATATATGTGTTAAAGATGTATAAAACTGTCAAATCTTTTTCGATATCTCCCAGATTTTAAACTGCAATCCTTATCAATAACTAAAAAATCATAATTAGATTTCCAACATATTCAACACACTTTTTAAAAAATTTCGAATGACATATCATCATAAACATGTTTTAAATTGGTACCAACTTGTCTAAATAAAATTAAAAAAAATTTGCATAATCTCTAATTAGTTGTTTTGGAAATGAAAAATAGGTTTGACACAAATAAGCAATAAAAGCAATCGGTGTTTTTATGTCGTTCAAGGGAAAAGTAATCCCACATAATACTTTAATTGCAGCAAACAATATCATCAAAAACTATTACAGAGTTGGGTTTTACCTCGGCAGGTGACACAATGTCTTCCTCGTTTGTCGACTCAAAATATCCTATTTCTTTAATAGTCTGCATTACGTTTTTTAAATAGTCATATTTCGTTTGGTACAAGGATTTTGAAAAAATATATACATTCTCAAAACGTAAACCATTTTCTGCTATTAAAAGAGCAACAACAACATTGATTGGTTTTTCCTGAATGAGAAGGTCCTACAATTAAAGCTTTTTTCGAACACCCCCTAAACAACTTTCCATGCTTTTTAAAATTATTTATGTTGACATCATGATTTTTGACTGGCTACGAGAAAAATTTTTCTAACCACATTTTAGGGAAGTCAATGTGTATCTGAGAAATATCTTCAGGTTTTTCATTTAAATATATGACCTTAATTAAGCTTCAGTATATATAAAATGGGAAGACGAAGTAGATGTAGACATATTAGGAAGACAAAGCTCAAGACGAGAGGTGGTTCGTTAAACACTTTTATTAACAAGTTACTATTCGAATTACACATTGCATCATACAATTATTATGGTCCAGGAACCAATCTAGGTAAAAGGCTTGTTGAGGAGATAAGAGCAAAAATCCTTTAGACGAAGATTGCAAGCAACACGATATTGCTTACTATTAATCTTCTGATTTAAAACATCACACCAATCGGCGAAAAGATTGTTGCTTTAGGAATATATGAAATTATCAAAGCTAAATCAAGATTGGAAATGAGGTTACGAAAAGGAAGTGGAATAAAGGAAAAAAAGAAAAAGAAATTCAATCAAAAAAATGCTTTCTCAGTCTGCAGTTCAAAAAGCTAAGAAAGGAATAATCGGAAAAAAATATAAAAATTTGCGTGTTGTATCCCATATCCAAAAACCGGCGGAGTTTTACCCTTAATCCTTTTTTTTGCAGGATTATCTGCGTTAGGAGCACTTAGCGGTGGGGCTGCTGGACTTGCTTCAGCCGTTAATTCGGCGAGAAATGCTAAAAAATAAACTTGAAGAACAAAAAAGAAACATAATAAAGCTATGGAGCAAGTATCTACTTGAAAAGGTTTATTTTTGCGTCCATATAAACAAGGGTGTGGACTATATTTAAAACAAAAAAAACTGTTAAAGATGCTGCCTCGCAAACTACTAACACTGATTTAAGTATGTCAAGAAATTACAAATTCGAAATTTTCGTGGTGTATTTATGCGGAATAATATGCCAAACGTTATCAGTAAATATGAAACTGGTATTATAAATTTAGATAATAGTAATGGAGCAGGTACACATTGGACTGCTTATATTAAAAATGATAAAATTATCAATTATTTTGATTGTTTTGGCAATTTAAGCCCCCCTTTAGAAATTATATCCTATTTTTTTAGCGGTGGTAGCAAAAACAAAATTATATATAATCACAACTCTTACCAGTCTTACAATTCCTCAAATTGTGGTCAACTTTGTTTAACATTTCTTTGTAAAAACACACAATAGATAATCTTAGAATCATTTAAAAAGACAATACGTTACAATAGCGCTCTCTGCTCAAGGAGCAACGTTGCATAGGAATTTTAATCCTCCAATTTATTTAAATGTTGACTCAGTATATGTTATAGGTTTCAACTAATTTTAAAACTTTTAATGCTATTCCAAATATTGATGAAAAAAATAATAAATTTTTCTATGAAGATGGTAACGATTTTATTGAAATCCCTCCCGGAAACTATGAAATTCAAGATATTAATAAATATTTAATAGAACAATTTGATAAAATAATAATACTCTACAATCGGTAATTAAATCTTCTACAAATATCACATTTAAAAAGGGTAGTATAGGCAAAATTTTAGGATTCAAAGATCAGGTTATCAAAGGTAACGGAAAAAGTAAACACTCAGATGTTCCTGCAGAAATTATAAAAGTTAATTCACTATGTATCGATTGGAGTATTGCTGAAGGTTCCTATTTGAACGGAACACCTGTTCAATTATTTATCATTTTTTTCCAAACGTCTCTCCTGGATTTAAAATAATTGAAAGTCCACAAAATATTATACAACTAGAAGAGAGTTTATTATATCGCTACCATCTTAAAATGTCCGTACTCCGCGTGGCCGTGTCATGTACTTTTCTTATTGTTTTACATTTCGGTCGTTATTTCTCAGAAAAACTTTATATTTTTATTAATAGATGAAAAACCAAACAAGGTGCGAAGATCCGTTTAGTACCGTTCGAGAGCTCCAAGTGTATCTGAACACTTACGTTAAGAGAACACTTGGAGCTCTCGAACGGTACTAAAGGGATCTTCGCACCAAGTTTGGTTTTTCATCTATTAATGAAAATATAAAGTTTTTTTGTCGAAAAAAATGAAAAAGCTGATAATCAACTGATGGCATGTCGCTTAAAAAAAGTAAAAAAGTTCAAAAAATGGGGTAACTTTGAAGGCATTTTGCGGTGCCGAAACCCTGACCACTTGATGGAGATGGAGAATATAAAGGAGATTCAAAATCAGTTCAGAATGCCTTTATCTCAAATGCCGAAAAAGCGGTCGAAATAAAAGAATTCTATTTTCGCCCTAACAATTTTAACACATTTAACTTTTTTTATTTCGAAAATAGGAGTGAAGCGTGGTAATAGTTTATATGGCCTTAAAATTCCTCTTAGATATTAAAAAACCAAGCGATCTGTAGCATCTGAACGGTTGATTCTAAGCGAATCAAGTAAATACTCAAAGAAACGCCTATATGTCCTCTAGACTGGTACACAATTCAACTCTGTCAATGTTACGGATTATTTTTGAGATATTTTTGAATTGTAGCGTGCGCGAATTTTGTTTGCTAATCCTTGATCTTTCATTACGTCTTCTGGGTACCTCCTGGGATAAAAAGAGTTAAATATGTCAAAAATTCCACCTTTTTGCAGCAAGATTTACATTTTTTTATCTATCATCTTTTGTTCTATCCATCGTGAATGTTTTGAAAGGCGGTGAAAGTGGATACACATACTCAAAAGCATAGAAATATTAGGAATCATGACCAAATGAAGTTATAGCAAGTATTATATATACGAAATAAAGGCCGTTATAATACAAAATATTTTGTGTTTTAATTAATAAAGGATTTTCCTTTTTAGGTAACAGTAAGCAATGTTTACTTCTTCGAATATGTTTAATAGCTATTAAAAGTTCGGTTAAGGTTGATTGCTTCCTTTGATATATGCCGGCAGTAATTAGACTCTTATTTTTTACTTTATATCTATGCGATATTTAAAGATTGCTGACTTTAATATATTATATAGTTTACGTGTTGTATATTTATTTACAAGGTGTTAAAGCAATCCGGTTTAGAGTATTGGCATTTTCCGCAATCGGGGGCTTCAACTGCAACTTTAATTTCTTTTTTAAAATAAATAATAATTATTTACATTAAGTAAATAAAATCGCAGCTTTTTTTAATTTAGGAAGCTGTTGCAGCCTAATATGCTTATATGGAGGAATAATCATCATCAGTGACCATTAAGGGTTTCAGATGTGTACACACGGGGTATGATATCACTTAATAACGATTTTTGTTATATTGCAGTATTAGAAACTAAGTACTTTGGTATCCATTGATAGTAGGTATAGAAACGCTTTTAGTTGTTTAAGCTATTCTCAAAGCTGCACATTATTTTTCTTAGTGAGTTTATAAGCAGGTTTTTTTCCATTATTCAGAGGCCTAAGAAAATGAAAATATATTTGTAGAAAAAAATGCATAATGCCTCTATGAATGGGTGTCTATGTGTCCACAAAATTTGGACGAACGTTAAGTTTCCTTTTACCTATATTTTAAAAAACACGAAATACTTCATTTTTTTTTTAATTTTTGGTGAATAATATATTTTTCAATGTTGCTCTAAAATTTTAAAGCAGACCCCAAAAAAATATTCAAAAAACAATATTTATAAATATAATAAAATCATTTTATTCTATATAAAAACATTTATAAAATATATAAGGTAGCCTATATAGGGGGCTACCTAAAATTATATTTAGGTAATAGTTAATAATAGTTATTCCAGAAACATTAAACTTGCTCAAAAAAAAACAATGAAACACGGTAAATACATTTTATCATTTTGAACATATAAACATTTTCTTCCATTTTACAGGTTAGTTTAGAAGTACGCCAATTGTTTTAACCAATATCATCAATATTCTGATATATTTCCGTATGATAACTTAAATGTAGTCTATGAAAAAAACAAATTTGCCGTTCTTTATGATATGTATGCGCAATTCCAAATGCCTTACTGTTATGGTCGTCACAGGGATCCATGATATGAACCTTCACGTTTTAAAAGTAAGGCTGTACTGATAGTCATCGATTGTTCGCGTCAAGGTGAAGACGTTCTAAAAGGTGGAGCTGTGGATGTTTGCACTGAATTTGGAACCAGTAAAGAATTGCCTGCCAGTACTACCGCCTGTTGCCTAATATTTTACGATAGACTTATAAAGTAATAAATTATGAGCTGAATTACTTACTTGATACTTTTAACAAACTATAAAATCCATCAGTGCAATATATTATAATGCAATATATTAATAATGTTTTCCTCATGAAGAACCTTTAACACTAACCACCTCATGCGGTAGTTTTAAAGTGCAAAACTTTTTTAAACTTAGATAACTATCGCCCTCGATCAAGGCTAGTTGCTGTAATACAAAAATATTTACAAAATAACAAAAAATATATTTAATTTATATTTTTGGTAGGGCCTTCTCCTTCATTTTTGTCCCCACTAGAGTAGACCTCCCCCACAATTAGCTTTCGTTTTTGCGACGTCGAGTCTCTTCCCGTCGGTAAAAGCCGCATGCATCTATGTCTTCATCAACCAGATTTAACCTTAATCTCTTGACTACCTTCTCGAGGGTTTAAACTCATTGTCGTTGCTGATCTTGTGCGGAGGTACCAGCAAGTTACCAAATTTCCTCTTTAGCTTTTCTCGTCTGGGACTGTAGGTGTGGTGTGTTTACACCTTCTCGTCCCGTTCCATAATCTTTTTGACACCATATCTATATAAAAAATACCAACTACTCTAATTAACAGTTATCTAGAAATGAACTAGAAATGGTTTAATTTTAAACTGATTTATATGACAAGCAACATAACTTTACTACTAAAATGGATTAACCCCAAAAAGCGCGACTTAAAACGGTTGACACCAAGGGGACACTTCAGAATAGAAAATAGCACTTTTGAAATAAAGAAAAACTTACTGGAAAAGATGTTTCATGATAACCAAACATATCGGTCCGGAAAGTCTTCGCGGAATAGCTGCTATTTTTTCCTGATATTATTGTTGTTCTTGTGAGTGGTGGAACTGATCGACTGATGACAAACATATGCTTTTATACTGTTCCAGTATAAGCACTAATTTTCAAAAGAAAACATTATGACGTGCACGTTTGGTCAGCAATTTTGCATGCACTAACAATGCGTCTTGACTTATGTTTGTGCAACGTGACTTTAAAGTCATGTTTTAACTTACTTTTTTAGATGTTTTTTTTTTTAATGAATAATAAATACTTATAAAACAATGAACCAAAAGACCAAAAAAATAATTTTCAATTATATAGGTTTTATTTTTTTAGAAAAACCATTTTATTTTTAAATTGGTTTTCTGGTGCACAGAAACAGTGCTTAATTTAAGTTATTTGTATTTTTCTACGTTTACGTATACCTAAACTAAATGATTTTAAGAAAATATCCTTCTTAAACTTTTTTGTCTCTAAAATATTTTAGTGTTAGTTTTATGGTAAACAGAAACAGTTTTTAATTTAAGTTATTTCTACTTTTTCTACGTTTTCTTATACCTAAACTACACGATTTTCAGAAAATCTCTTTTACACAGTTTTTGTCTTTTGTCTCTTGAAAAATTATCTGATATACTTTGTTGCAAACATCGCTAATTATGTGTGTTGCCGGGCGAAATAACGCAACTAAGACGTATTCATTCAGTAGTATTTGTCTTTGCAAAGTGCAGAGATCTTCCTAAAAAAAAATCAAAATGTCAAGCAGCTGTAACAACACCAAAAAGTTTGATTCTTTGTAGAATGAGGCTGTTCTAAAAACAATTGTTCTTATTATTCTCATTAAAAAATTGCCATGTATTGGAGTTATAAAAAAGTGGAAACTAATTTTATTTTAAAACATTTTTTCTTACATTTAAATTTCATTTAAAAATTAACAAATGTTTACGTAAAAGAAAGTTAGTTTGGGAATATGATATATACACGGGGATTATTAATAATTTAAAGATGAAAAACCTAGAGAGAATTTATTTACTGATTTTCATATTCAGATTAAAACTGAATTTTAAAATTCTATGATTGTTGACTATAATATGACGAATATTTTTCAACAAATAATTCACTAATTGGACAGACAAACTACAAATCTGACTGAATAGTATAAAATAAACGTTACTGATAAAATATTGGTAAAACGTGAATAGTTCCAAGAAAGAGATAGTGGTTGGGTCTTGTATAAAATTTGGTACCTAAAACTAAATGTATTTTTTTAACACTTACGTACAATTATTGAAGCATTGTATACAATATATTTAAAAACACGTTCCATGATACCTCTAAATAAGCAAGAAAATAAAGCTTTTTATAAGTCAAAAGCATGTCATATGTTTAATGGATCTTTTTCAGAAGACAATTATAAAAAAGAGACCATAGTTATTTAATAGAAAAACTTTGAGGAGGTGCACAAAAGTCATGTTATTGTAATTTTTGAGACGACCAGTAATATTCCATAATATCTCTGGTTAAGAGAGTCACTTCATACTTAAGACCCTTTGTACAAAACTTAAAGGTAAAATCTGTTTGCTTTCTGTTAATAAAGAAAAATATATATCATTCACCAAATACATTGAGAATTCAAACATTAGCTTTCTGTTTATTGATTTATGTCAAGCTCTTTGGAAAAAATTGGCATCTTTTTTACAAGATCATCAGTGTTAGTATTAGCAGAAATTACTATCAGGACGACGATAAATTTAAGCTGAAGATCAAAAAATTAAATTCTTTATAAATATCTTAACTGTGTATAGCTCTATTACCAATTCTAACATATCTGCGGCATATTATCAACATGTCTCTACAGTTAATATTAAAACACTTTAGGAATATATTCAGAAGTACTTAAAAACAGATGTCTTGATTTTAATTGATGTATTCGAAAATGTCCGTAAGATCTCTTTGAACACATCAATTGGATCCCTCCATATTAACATATAATATAACTTAAACACTACTTTAAGAATAAATAGTAAAAATGAGTATGAAAAGAATTTCTTTAAAATAATAAATAACGCACCATATTGAAAGACAATTGAAAATGTACTCGAATATCGCCACATAAAATTGTTTTTTAAATGGTCAACAAATTAGGTGTCAATTATTATATTTTACAACACAATTTTCCCACTTGTTTGTTTGGTAATTTCAAAAACAATACTATACAATTCTCATTACAATTTTATTATAGAAAGGTTTTAATCTAATATTATAGTACACCGATACTGAGAGACTTATTTATTTGTTTTCAGATTATAATATTTATGACTATATTCATATGTTTGATACGTCAGATCCTAAGGGCAACGAATTCACTATTCTACAAGAAAATAAAGTTTATAGACTTAAAAGAAAAGAAACGTAATGTTTCGATTAATAAAAAAGAGAGTGCTGCAAATAAAGAAAGTATTGTTAACAAAGCTAAGGGTGTTCAGTCTTCCGCAAGTTACGTTGTGGTCGAGCGGAAAGCACTTTTTAAAAATTACGTAACTTTATTTTAAAAAATGAAACAAACGTTCAGAATCGAGGACAGACTAACAGTAACGCAATTTTACATTTTACCTCTATTTATATGTTTCTCTTATCTAAATTATATAAATGCAACCTAAACAGTATAGGGGACGTAACTCCTCTACCCCTTGATGGGCATATAAACTGAAAGTTTTTATGACCTAATTTTATTTGGAACAAATCAAATTTAAATTATTATATTATTATTTACCTCATTTTCTTTAATTTTAAGAATCTTTACTTTAGGCCATAAATACTTGTACAAAATATAAAATATTACAATGGTTAAAATTGCATACAATAAAATAGTCCACAAACTTGTCTTATGGTGGGTTAGTCAAAAGATTAGTATTTTCAATTTTCTGCTTATTTATTTCATTTTGTAAATCATCAAGTTTTTCCAGGTTTATGGAATTCGTTTTCAAAAATCTTATATTACTATAGACAGTTTTGCTTGTAATATTTAAATTAATATTAGGTAAAGGTATATTTAAATATTCATTCTTAGAGTTCTTATAACTCCTAAGTATTATATCATTTATCTTAAGACTACATATAGGGCTTAACTCAATTAAATAAGTCTCGTTTAATAAAATGGTATTTTGATTATTTTTACAATTTTCGGTAGCTGTAATGTCTTTATTTGTTACAACAACCCATTTGCCTTCATCAATATTTTGAATTTCTAGATTTTCTAATTTTACGGAAATTTGCTTGCAGTTCGTGATATTATGTGAATATCTTAATAATTGCATTTCACATGGTAGTGTTTTAAATACATTCTCAGAGTGAATGTGATTACATAAATATTCATTGTCCGTTACTTTCTTACAAGGATCATTAGAATATCCGAAATTCTTTTCATTTATTATGAGATAATTAAAATTTGGTATTATCATTTTATAATATTCGCCATTACGTATTGGTATTGGAAATAGATGAAATAAAGTATAATCTTGTTTTTCGACTAAAGGAATTTCTAGCATAAAAGTAACTTTGCTGTTTATTACATAGCCTTTTATCTCTAGAACATTTTCGTATTTAATGATATTTTCTAAAATTGGTTCAAATGGCAATTTCTCTGAATTTAAATGTCTTTTAATCAGATTTATTTCTGTTAATAATTCTTTAGGTTGAATTATAGTATTATGGAAGTTATTTAGTTTAGCAAAAGACATAGCAACTTCTATATTTGCTAATATATCATATATATTTTGAAATAACATATACATTTGTGTTAAAACCATTTGAGTCCGATAATAATCAAAATCGGAGATTTCTTGGATTTCTATTTGGTTTAAAACTCGTATTGTTTGATTTACCCTGTATTCTAGGATATTTTGAATATGAGATATATTCTTAGATATTTCTTGAAAACTTTTAATTGAGTTACTAAGTAGAGTGATTTGTTTATCCATAGATAATTTAATATTATTTTGATTTTGTTTTAATATATTTATTTCGTTATTTATTGCCATTGCATCATCCTCATCTAAATTCCCTGTTATACTTTTTATTATGCTACCTAGTCCATTAATTAAGCCTCTTTTATGCCTAGTTTGTTTAGGAGGTAATATTTCATTAATTTGACGTAATATTTTCTGTTTTTGATTATCAATAATTATATAAGAATTATAATATTCCGTATTATAGTCGGTTTTATTCCGCAAATGTGCTTTTAACATATTATATTTTAAACTTAAAGATTTATATTCTTCTACTATACCTTTTATGTCAAATATTTGTATAAATGTCCAATGATTAGTTGTTTTCTGTGCATGTCCTAATTTGTAGGGTAATATGCCAGGGTTTTGATTTAAGTCGTAATATTTTGGTTTGTCTCCTCGGGCGTAGGACCATCTGTAACAAGAGGTCGTTTTAATTCTTTTACATGTATAATTTCAGTCTTTTTGGGATTTTTAACATTTTGTATTTTTACCCGATTATGTTCAAGTAGTTCTTTTATTATATAAGGTCCGCTGAACTTTGCTTGATTTTTAGTTCTAGGGGATAAGTTTTTATATACCTTTTGATTAAGTTTAAATTCGTAGGGTTTGTCACCTTTTGGGTTAGTTTTTACTAACATGACTTCTTTTTGAGTTTCAGTTTTTTCTGTGACTTTATTATAGATTGCATCTACCTTTTGTTTATGAGATACTACATTGTCTGAATAAAATGTAGTTGATATTAGGTCAAAAGGATCACGAGAGTTTGTGTGTCCTAAAATTAATTCATGTGGTGTATATTTTGTTGTACTATGCTTTGAGCTGTTATATGCTATAACTGCATAGGGTAATAATTCTGAGATTGGTTTAGTTTTATCCTTTTCTTTTAATATTCTTAAATGTTCGATTAGAGTAGAATGATATCTTTCAATTGGGCCACTAGACTCGTGATGGAGGGGAGTTGTAAAGTGAATATTTATTTTTTGAGCTTTTAGTAATTCTTTTACTAATTCATTATTGAACTCAGAGCCATTATCACTAACAATTGTTTCTGGACATCCGAAATATGAAAAATAGTTTATAAGTTTATCGCAAACTGATTTACTATTTTTATCATATACATAGGCTTGTCCATAGTTTGAGAATTTATCAAATATTGTAAGACAATTATTTTTTTCAAAAGTAAATGTATCTATATGAATTATTTGAAAAGGTTTGGACGGTGTTTCAGTTTTTACTAAGGGCACATATGATTTCTGTCTACTATATTTTAGAGTTTGACAGGTTATACAGTCATTTATTAATTGAGTAACATCTTGTTTCATTTTATTCCAGTAATAATTCATTTTAAGTCGATCATACGTTTCAGTTATTCCTCTATGATTAGTTTTACTTTGGTGTTGATGGGTTATTAATAAAATTTTTTCATCTTGGTCAGAAATATTATTGACTAGTTTAGTACATCTTATTATTTTAGGTTTCCTAAAGTTTTGTATATACACATTTGTAAATACGGGTATAAGTTCTTCGTTATAAAAATATATATAACACGTTTTTTCGCTGTTCATATAATCACGAATAAATTGTTTAATTATTTCATTATCTTTGGGTGAGGTGATCTTTTAATTAAATATAGCAACGATTTATTATTTATTATCTCATCTAGGATATTTAATCCCGGGTTCTCATTATCATTTTGATTACTATGCACCGTATTATCTGAGGTACTTACTGCAGGTCGAACTTGAATGTCAGATAGAATAGTTATCTTTTGTTCATTGTTTTCTCGAATTGCTGATGTCGAGGGCAAGTTATTATCTAAGTTTTGCACTTGATCTAAGTCAGGGTTATCTCTATTAGCCACAATAACGTTTTCCGAAAGATTACGCAAGTATTCAACTATGTCATGATCCGCGTCTCCTGGATTGTTTATTACTGAATCATTTTCGTATAAATTTAATTGTATTCTTGATAGGGCGTCGGCATTGCTATTTTGAGTGCCTTTTTTATATATTATTTTATAAACAAATTCTTCTAAACGTAATCTCCATCGAGTTAGTTTTGAATTTACATCTTTTTGATTAAATAGCCATACTAATGGTCTATGACCAACATATATAAAAAATTGCCTTCCGAATAAATAAGGTCGGAAATATTTACATGCCCAAACTACGGCTAAAAGTTCTTTTTCTGTAGTCGAATATCTAGTTTCAGTTTCATTTAAAGTACGCGATGCGTAAGCGATTGGTTTGTCATTGGGTATTGTCCCTTGAGATAGAATTGCTCCTAAAGCATAATTACTAGCATCTGTAGTTAATATAAATGGTTTTGTAAAATCAGGATATTGTAATATCGGTGAATTAATTAATAAGTTTTTACAATGTTCGAACGCATTTACAAAATCTAATGTATGCTCTATTTTAGAGTTCTTTTTAAGACATTTTGTCATTGGTTTTGTTATTTTAGCAAAATCTTGTATAAAGCGGCGATAATATCCTATTAAGCCTAAAAATGATTTAATTTCTTTTTGAGTTTTCGGTATAGGAAAATTTTTTACTGCTGAAATTTTTTTAGGATTTGGTTTAATTCCGTTTTGTGTTACAACATGTCCTAAATACTGGACTTCTTTTTTCAAAAATTCAGATTTATCTAACTGTATTTTAAAATTGGCTTCTCTTAATTGATTAAATATTTTTCTTAGTTTTAAAATATGTTCATCTAGACTTGTACTAAAAACAATTATATCGTCTAAATATACAAAGCATATTTCATCTTGTAATCCTCTTAATATATTGTTCATGACGCGTTGGAATGTCGCGGGTGCATTTTTTAAACCGAAGGGCATTCTTAAAAATTCATAATGTCCGAAATCTGTACTAAATGCTGTTTTGGGAATATCTTCCTTACACATTTCGATTTGATGAAAACCGTTAGCAAGGTCTATTGTAGAAAAATATTGTGCTTTACCTAGTTTATCTAAAATTTCGTTAATATTTGGTAGTGGCATTTTATCTGCTACACTTAAGTCATTAATACGTCTTAGATCACAAACTAAACGATATTTTGGTTTTCCTGAAGCGTCAAGCTTTTTAGGAACTATCCAAATTGGAGATGAATATGGAGAGTTTGATTCTCTTATTATATTTTGGGCTAAAAGTTTTGAAATTTGATCTTTAACTTCTTTTTTATAAATTTCAGGATATCTATAACTTTTAGTGTAAATAGGAGTATCTGTAGTTAGTTTTATTTGATGTTTAATAGCATTTGTAAAAGTTAAGGGTATTCCTTCACAATGGAAAATATCTCTACATTCGAAACATAGTTTACGAATTTTTTGTTTTTCTTCGTAATTGCAATGATCTAGTCTTAAGTTTTTTAAATTAGTTTTTAATTGATTATCTAGATTTTTATCATATGGTTGTTCATTAGGGTTGTAATCTACGAAATTGAGTTCGTTTACATTTATTTTTTCAACATCTAGGGGTTCAAGAAATTGTAATTTATTGGGATGTTCTGAGGAATTTAAAACAGTTACATAAGTAAGGTTATTTTTTATCTCAACTAAACATTCGGGAATTTCTAAATATCCGAATTTTTGGTAATCAAGTATACCTATTCCTTCTGTGATGTTCACAGGTACTTTTATTTTTTGAATACATCTTGGTGGTATAATATAAGTAAATTTTTCTTTTAACATTTTGGGTGAAAAGTTATTTTCAATTTTTCCTAAATAACGTATAGGGATTTCAACATAGGGTAATTGCAAAAGTTGTGTATTAAAATCTAAATTAGCATTAAGTTGCATAATAAGATCTAAGCCTATTAATCCGTCAAATTTGTCTGAAAAATCGAATAAACAAAATGTATGTTCTCCGTGAGTTTTAAATATCGGAAATATTGGAATGGTCGCAATTTCATTATGAAAGGACGTTGCATGTGCGGTTTGCACTTGAAAAAATTCGTTTACAATATAATTAGAAAAATATCTGTAAGCAATTTCTGGTTTTATAAAACTTCGAGTACTTCCTATATCTAATAGAAAATTTGCATTTAATTCGGGAATATAAATATACGGTAATTCAGCTGTATAGTTATTTAGAATTACTATCTCATTGTTGTTTAGGCTCGGTTTCGAAACATTTACATTTTCGGTATTTTCTTGGTCATATTCTTGTTCTTGGCACATATCGATATAGTTTGGCATATATATATCATTTTGCTCATAATAGGGATTTTCAAAATTCGATATTTCTTGATTATCAGCATAATCAATATTTTCAAAATTTAATATTCCTTGATTATCGGCATAATCATTATTTTGAATATCATTTGTGGTATTTTTGCTGTAAAACTTCTTGGTTATAAAGTTCACTATTTACTTTTTTATTTTGTAAATTATTGTTTAAAATAGTATTACCAGAGCTTGTGTCCATTGGTTCTACTTGTCTAGTTCTCATAGAGTTTTGAGCAAAATTAGAATTAGTTCTCATAAAAGGTCTAGGTTGATTAAAAATAGGTCTTTGTAAGTTTTGTGTAAAATTTGGTCTTTGAAAGTTTTGTGAGAAATTATTTGGATTTCTTCCAAAATAACTTGGAACATTATTTCCGTTTATATTATTTGGAAATCTTGGAAAATTAGGATTATTTTGTAAATAGTTTGGATTAAAATTGTTCGAATAGTTAGAACTAAAATTATGTGAATAATTTGGTTTATATGTTGGTTGTCCTTTTTGATTTTTATTTTGTAAATTTGGTGTACTTATTGGTACAGATTTATTTTGTGGTAATTGCATTTGAGCTTTTCTAAAATAAATAAAATTTTCTTCTTCACGCACAAAGGCCATAGCTTCTTCAAGCACAGTTGGATTTTTTAAACGTATGACTAATTGCATATTGTACGGTAAACCTCGTATAAATGTTTTTAAAGCGAATTCATCATAATGAGTAATCTTAATTAATTTAGTTGCGGCGTCTTCATTTGTAGCATTTAATTTTGCCGAAAGTAAACTTCTAGAATCTTGAATTCTCATACCAAAATTTAAAGGATGTTCATTTTTATAAGGTTTTAAATTAATTAAATCTTGAAAAAGGCAATCGATAGATCTTTGATCCGCAAAAGTATTTATTAGGGCTTGTTTAACTAAATTCCAATTATTTAATTCAGCTCTTGAAACAATAAGTTCTGCGGCTCTACCTATTAATTTACTTAATATGGTATCAAATAGACAAATGTTTATAGGATCATTTACGTTATTTACATTTTGAAAAGCTTTTAATAAATTTTCAGAGGCTGTTATAAATATTTGTAACAATTTTGGATTTCCATCAAAATTTGGAACATTATCTGCTTGATAACGCAAAAGAGTATAGTTTGTTGCCATTTTCTTATTTTTTGTTTTATTGTCAGTTGAACCAGAATTAATTGATAGATCGTTTATAGAGTCGATTAGATCGTCTAAATTATATTCTCGAAATAGCTCAATTTTGGCGATTTATATATATATATATATATATATATATATATATATATATATATATATATATACATACACTAAATATAAAATATATACTTTTAAGAAAAAATATGGATATACGAAAAATATGGTTATACGCAAAAATATATATATATACTTACATATACACAAAAAATAAAATGTTGCAAATAAAATTGTTTCAAAATAAAATGGGTATTTCCAAAAATAAATTTCAAATTTACGTTGTTTGTTACTAAAATGAAAAAAAATTACTTATTTTTGCAAATATGAAAAATTGGTAAAAAATGTTTTCGACTTACAATACTAGAAGAAAAAAGAGTTTCATCGGTTTTCTTGTTGGTTTCCTGTTGTTTCTTCCTTATCCTAGGTCCTTAAATCTACGCTGGTTTGGCGATGTTTGTCCTCCCCAGTTGAACTGCTGGATCGGCGATTTTTGTCCTCCCCAGTGGTTCTTGGTGATGTGCTAGCTGTCTCGTCTCTTTCCGTCGGGTTCCCCGTTGAAGATGGTCCTTGTGGAAGTCGCCTTAGATCGGCACTATCTGCTCCCAGTAGGCTCCCAATTCTCTTCAGATTTTTCCTCTTGAAAGCCGCCTTAGATCGGCACTATTTCTCTTCCAATCGGTTTCTGAATTTTGGGTTCTTCGATTCGTCTTGTTTTGTGAAGTCGCCTTAGATCGGCACTATCTACTTCCAAAATTTGAACCGTCGAATTTGTTTTGTAGGTTTAGTGAATAAATTTTTGGAAAAAACCGTGTTTTTTGTCAAGTTTCACTATCCTAGCGACTGCGCCAGTTACGTTGTGGTCGAGCGGAAAGCACTTTTTAAAAATTACGTAACTTTATTTTAAAAAATGAAACAAACGTTCAGAATCGAGGACAGACTAACAGTAACACAATTTTACATTTTACCTCTATTTATATGTTTCTCTTATCTAAATTATATAAATGCAACCTAAACAGTATAGGGGACGTAACTCGCACTGAAACTAATTTCTTTGATGATTATTATCAGTTTCTTTTTAACAATGCAGTCATCGAGGTTCCGCAAAATTTCATTAAAGCGAAAAATCATAACGTGTTCGCTATTGAACAAAGTAAAACCGCATTAAGTCTTGTTGATCAAAAGCGAATTTTTAACTATATGTACACAGATACAATTTCGTGGGGATATAACAATTAGCTTTTCTTTACTTCTTTTGTTACATGTAATCTACTAAATTCTTAATCTATTAAAACGGTAACTAGTTATAGTGGAGATATAATTTACATTATCTAATGTCAAAATTGTTTCAGACTATAGCTGCTACCAAAAAACGAATCTACCATCAACGATCTTAAACGCTTTCAAAACTTGACCACTGCCAAAAATTAATTCAAGGCAAATCTAGCGAAACACGTTAAGTGCCACACCATACTATGAACAACATCTATCCGCTACAATATATTGTACACCAATAAAATAAAAGCGTGTTTTCAACTATACCAAGGTGATTGGGGATAACAACAGATGGAGAACAATTTTCACGGGTTAAGCGACTATTCTACACAAAATTATTGGAAGATTAATAAAAAAGAAACTTTTTACAACATTGTTCAATTTTTCTATTATGAATGAGAAAATAGAAAATGTCAGGAAATATGTTTTTCTAGTTTTGTAAATAAATCTAAATGATGTTAAATCAATGTTTTTATTTCATAACATTATCAAGCATTCGGTTAGGCTCGGCTCTTCGGGCGAAACAAGCTCAACTCATGTGACGAGGCTCGACTCGTCACATGCAAAAAAACATACAAGCTAATCTTACACAACAATTTTGCCAACCAGTCTCATTAATATTTAAGCGCGTACACATTCATTTACATGCTTTTATGCCTGCCGAAAGATTGCTGACATGTTTGATCAACAAGTTTCTGGTCATTCATAAACACCTCTTTTACTATGTGATAAATGTCTACGGCTATTGAAGAAGGGTAACGCCCATCTTTCGTCAACTTACCTTTGCGAGACAGTTGTCATCGCGAGTTATACCCATCTGACTGCAAGACAGGTGTATGTGTCACCACAACTTAAGACAGGTAAAAGCTAGGTGTCACCTCTTAAAAAACGTGTCGCCTGGACTGAAGAAATCAGGGGCAACGCCCTATCTTTGGTAGAGGCTATCTAGTTGTCACACAATCATTAGTCGTAAACTACTGCTGTGAATAAAATAAGTAACGCAAAATTTTCACATTTCTTACCCCTCCCTCCCGCATATACGGTAATAGCACCCGAGCTAGAAACTCCGTTGAACTTCGGTATCTCGAACTTTATGTCAGGAACGACACCTGCGCTACGTGAACGTATTAGAAACGACACCCACTCTAGACCGCTAGAGACTGAGACATCATCTTAAAATATTAATCTGTGAATTCAGTTATTTAGTACCAATCGTACATAAGAAAAACTAGATAAATTTTCTTTACGCTGAACTTCGCTCGTTATGATTCTTTGCTTATATTAGGAATAGTGAAATGTGATCCAATTTAGTTTAGTATATAGTCATTTAGTAACACATAAATACTGTCTTTTCAAACAACTTTATTGTGCGCCATTTTAATCTATCATATTGGATTCCTACCAATATTTTACCAGTTTCTATCTATCTACTTAATTTTTGAAAATAATTTAAAATAAATTCAGTAAGTAGTTTTTACATTGAGACACACCACCATTTTGTTACGTCATGTTGAATTCACACCAGCTTATTCTTATATCATATACAATTTTTGTACAAAATTTAAAGTAAATCGAACAGGATTTTTTACGCTGATTTTATAAAAATATTATTTGGAAGCCTTTTTTTTGCTATCTTAAATCCGTATCACAACTTTACTAGTTTATCTCTATAATACATTTAATGCTTGTAGGAAATATGAAATTAATTTAATCAGTAATAATATTATATTATTATTATGATTTTATAAATGTTTTATTAAGCTGCCACTTTATTTTGCTGTCTTGGATTAATACCAAAATATTACAAGTTTATTTCTATGTAACACTTGATTTTTGTGCAAAATTTGAGGTAAATTGGATATAATTTTGTTTAGTAATAATTTTTTTAATGTTTCACGGCATGTTAAATTTCTACCAAAATTTACCATAGTCATCCGCATGTGACCCTTAATTGAAACCCCATTTTGTTCCGCTATCTTGAATTAGTACCACACGGGTAAGTAGATTTTTAGCTATGTTGTGAACAGCAGACGGACAAACAGACAGACAGACTGACAGAATTGAGAAAACATGTTTTACGGCATCTAGGGACCCTAAAATAATGCTTCCCTTTTACGAGGGAAGTAATATAAGAAATAGCATGGAAGGAAGAAGATTGCCAGAAAACTTTCCGATGAAGTATAAAAGTGTACAATCACCCATGGAAATAAATGACATAAAAGAAGAATGGAAGAAACAGTATCTTTATATATACCAAAAAACTGATGAAGATACTACCACATTTTGTCCAGCTGTAAAACCATTCTTGTGTAATAAAAATAACTATGCCAAGACTGAAAACAGTCTAGTTAGCGGCTTATATACCTGTTTTAAGTACAATGGAGTGCACTACAGTGAAAAAAATTGTTTTACGATATGGTGTAAAAATATCTGTCCAACCAACTACTGTGTCGAGAAGAAAGACCAGGTCGCGTGGAAGAAGAGAAGCACCAAAGGACTTTCAACGAGGAGAAGCAGAAATCCTCATGCGCTTGTTAAATGCAGTCTTGGCTACAATAAATCTAAAAATAATAGGTGTATGTGTTTAATTACAAATTTTCCTAATAATTATATATATTTAAACTGAGCTGTAGTATATGCTTAATTTTTTTTTTCTAATTATAATTTTGGCCTTTTATTTGTATCTTTTTTTAAACGTGCTCATTAAAATGTTTGACATTAATGGTTCTCTCTTGTTTTAAAATAAACTATAGTCTATAGTATTTTAATAAGGCTCTAAAGTAGAGCATTATAGCAACTTCAGAGACATTCGGAGAAACGTATGTTACAATAAATAAAACTTATAGTTCAGATGCTGTTATTATGTACTACTTCTAGCGTAGGTGCTTTTACTGTTTCAAACTTCGGCTCCGAAGCTACGTCTAGCACTGGTACTGTTACTGTATATGCCTCCCTCCCCCTTTCTTGAGCTGTATTACATTTTTTTGAACCTCTACCTAATAATACGCAAAGTCTGGACCCCCTAAATGAATCATTTTTATTAAGCAAAAATTATAGTTACAGTCCAGGAAGCACAGTCAATTTTTAGGCCGAACCTGCGACGTTAATTCGTTGATAAGTCTAAGTACTTTTGACTTTCTTTTTATCCCGAATTTGGTTTTTCAACGGAAGATTCACTAGTGCGGCAGTCATTAGATTTTAGTGGTAAGGATATGCCTCTAGGTAACTTTCAGACAGTCGAAGATAAAAGGGTTCTATGTTTAGGTTAAATAAGAAGCCGAGATTAAACCTAATGACTTTTATTTACTAAAAGAAAAAAAATTAATCATACAAATATTTCCTGTAAGAATATACTATTTATAAAACTATACCAGTAAGCTACTTCTTATCTAGTGACTTATTTACAAAAAAAATACCATTATTTCCTACGAGTCCTTTTTCTATTTAATTATAAAACATTAATTTATAATAAGTCAGTTCCGGATGCCAGATTTGCGGTGAATTTAATTAAAAGTAAATGACATTATTCTAGGATAATTATGGACCTTACTTATATTTAAACTAGTATTCCTAAGTATCCTTTACTCGAAAGAAGGAGCGTATCGAGACGGTATTCGTCGGAATATTTCGGTTACTTAGATACTAAAGCCATGCCAGAGCAAACAAAAAAAATAAAGCCATGCAATGATTAATTTTATATGAACAAACATTGCTGTAAACTTATGAAAAATGTATTTACAAAAATGATAAAACCTAAAATGAGCAAAGAATACAAAGCAGGTCGGATTTTTAAACCAAGCGCTTCTCGGTTTATTTCGACTTTGTGTTTGTCTTTCCATATCTATTTTTTATATTCATTTATTTCTGACCCCTAATCAGTAATGAATCACTGTTATCGGGGCCTTCAAAAAAATTTTTACATTAGGTAATCTTATTTATAACTTATACTCTACACACACAACTAGTAGCTAATAGGTATTAATTTATACAATCATAGTATACATATTCTTGGCCATTTTTATACATTTGTAACAATTATTTTGTGTTTATTAAATACCGTCTTAATTCATTGCATATTTTATTAAAGTTTTCTATATCAAATATATTCTTTGGTATCCTGTTCACAGTCTCAGTACTCCTAAACAATGGAGAGTCTTGGGCCTTTTTGGTCCTGGCATAATCATTTCGTGTATTTCCCTTGTACCTAACGTCATAATTGTGGCAGTCCTTTACATGTTTAATTTTCAGATTGCTCTTCAGTGTTTCATTTTTAATAGCGTGTACTAGTTTGACTTGTTCCAGTGCTTTTAGTTTTTTGATGTTTAAGATTGATGTTTGTTCATACCCCTGTTGTGTTGCTTTATAATAGTCTAGTTGAAAAATTGCTTTAATAGTTTTATTTTGTATGCGTTGCAACATATCTAAAAGATAGTTTGGAGCATTGCCCCAACATGGTAATAGATACCTTATGTGTGGTTCGATAAAAGAATTATACAAAATATGTCTTGTTTTTTTTATTTAGTTGATTCGTGCATCTTCTAATGGCACCCACGATGGGGACGCTCTTCTTTTTAATACTCTATTTCTTCTTTCCATGTTAGATTTTCTGTTATTATGAGGCCCAAGTATTTGTATTCTGTCATCTTTTCTAATTTTACATTATTTAGGGTTACAGATATATCACCGGATGGTTTATTTTTTTTCTTTATTACCATACACACTGTTTTTTTTATATTTATGGAAAATTTATTTTGGCACAGCCATTTATAATAATTATCAAGATCTCTATTTATACCACTTCCTAGTTCTTTAATGTCTCTTGCTCTCTGCACATATAATAAGTATTGTAGAGGCCCAAGTACAGAGCCCTGAGCAACACCCACATTCAGTTCAACTTTGTCACTAATACCATCATTTGCTATAGTGAAATGTTTTCTATTTTTGGGGTATGATTCCAGTAGACTATATGCAACACCTCGAATTCCCATTTTTTGAATCTTGTTTAAAAGTATATCAATATTGACTGTGCCGAACGCTTTCTTTAGGTCTACAAAGACCGCTATAACGAATTTATTTTTATCAATTTCAGACCTAACATACTCAAGCAGATCCACTGTTGCACCTAAAGTATTGCTTTATTTCTGGAATCCATACTGGTACTGGTTGAAATTGAAGTTTACATTTATAAATTTTATTAGTCTCTGTTTTATGACCTTTTCCACTATTTTTGAGAAGGTATTTAATATTGAGACCGGTCGGTAGTTACCGAGTTCGTCTCTAGGGCCTTTTTTGTGTATTGGCACAATTTTTGCGGTATTCAGTTCTTCTGGGAAAACGCCACTTTCTAAAATTTGATTTGTAAGTGTCATTACTTTTGCGCCTACTATGTGAAACAACCCACTTATGTCTTCCTTTGTAATATTGTCTTCACCAGGTGAACAGTTACTTTTAATCCCACTTAGTATATGTTTGTAGGTCTCACAAAAATGGATTCCCTACATTCTTCCTCCGGAAATTTAATTAGATTTGGTTTTTCAATTTTATTTGCCAATGTCTGGCCTACTTTTGAAAAATATGTATTGAACTCTTGAGAGATCTCATCTTGGTGTTCCAAAATTTGTCCTTCAACACTTTGTATTTTACTAATTTTACTTTTTTTCCTGTTATTCTGGAACACAGTTCATTGAAAACGTTCCACATCTTTTTTGAAATTTTGCCAGCTTCTTGGAATTTTCTTTGAGAATACTGTTTCTTTAATTCTTCTCTCATTTTACTTACTTCATTTTTTTTCTTTTTTAATTCCTTTTCAGTGTATTCATTACCAAGTTTTTTCCATGTGACATAGAGTTTGGCCCTTTCTTTAATCCTTTGTATATACTCCCATGTCGCCCAGTAATTTTTGTTAAGTATATTTACATAATATTCCTTTGTACATTCTTTTTTTGTTTCGTTCATAATACGTCCAAGTTGTTCAAAACTAGTTATAACATCTTGATGCAGTCTTGTTTCTACCCTTTCTATCCAGTTTTATACATGGAGTTTGGTTCTTTTAATTCTTTCATTTTTATTTTTTTCCACCAATTTATTTACTTCTATATAAAGTACCTTATGGTCAGAGAGTCTTCTAAATATGCAGCTAGTTTCGGCGTTAAGATAAATGAAAGAGAAGAACATAACCGGCAGAACAGGTGTTCAAGCTAACAACCCAATTCCTTCAGCCATCAAATCGAAAGAACCCTTGCGGTTTTTAAATTTAATAAAATGTTTAAAACATAGAAAATGTTACAATCAGATTCCGGCATATTTACTAACTTTAATGAAGTAGAAGAACAGTTCAAAGGTATATCTTAAAGTGACGCCCGAATTCCTTAAATCATCAATTCAAAATTACCTCTAAACTCGGTTAGAAACAAATTTTCGAATTCCTCCGGCCAGGTACCTAAAAAATTATTGGTTCTGAATAATTATGTACATAAAATAAATTGATGTTGCTTGGAAAATTAATTTCGAAGCTTTACCCGATGTTTTCGCGACGGAGGGTAGATATAAGATTCGAACGTACAGATTTTATTAACCATGTTCGAGCGCGCAATTAAAGTCGAAAAATTTAGTAACTTCGTTACAAACCTCAGGAAATTTAGGAAGCTGGCTAGCTTTTTTTAATTGTAGCTCTTTGAGGGCTCTTTTCAAATGGCTATATCAATAGGAATCTATAGTTAGTTTTCTCCCACTGACCAAAAACTATTATTTTTTAATGGTTTAAAATGCAATTGAAATGGAAAATATTTATTAATTAGTATTAACCTGTAAATTGAATATATTAGGAAGCTGTTGGAGCGTTCTCCGCTTGATATATTTTCTTTCAATTTAGAAGTTGATTTTTTTTCTCCACGTATACAAAGGACGATGCTTAGTATAATACATGGAAATGTATTTGATTTCATATATGAAACACCCAAAAAAAAACACCTCAGAAAAAGATAGAAGTGGTTTTAAGAAAAAAATAGGATTTCGAAAGTCGTGAGAGATATTTAAAATTCCCAAAAACAAAAAATTCGTTAAAAAGTCAATATTTCGAGGTTTTCAATGATTCTAAATGTGAAACTATATCAATATTTCTGAGGTTTTAAATTGCGGTTAGTCATGACATTTCCCATAAACTCAGGAAAGTACTAAAAATTAAGATGATCAAAGCTAATAATTACCACATAAATAATGCGAGGTTTTGAATGGACAATGCAATACTACCGTCTAGGTAAGATAATACTAAACAGACAAAGTTAATAAACCCTTTTTTATAAAAAAGATGATTAAGTCTGTAAAACCGTAAAAATATTAGGCAAAAAATTCATATTTTGGAAAGTTTTCAAATTCTTTTTGTATTGTAAATTCAGTCCCCCGCCTCGTTGAGAATTCAGATTCAGATTTTTCTTTTGACAGAAGATGTCAGTAGTAAAACGTTAACTATAGTTTAAGATGGATTTATCTTAGAAAGTATCAAATCTAGGAAAAAGTCATAAAGACTATTTTCGTTCGGTATATCCTCACCTTCATTTCATACAACATTTACATAATTGCTCTATCTATAATATCATGGTAATTTTTGTAACTTTGTTTTAAACTTGCGTAGGGTCTAGCAACGTAAACCATGTTTCTAAATTCTCAAAGAGCCAGAATATAAAGAAAAATAGGCTTGCTTCCTAATTGTCCTGAGGTTTATTGCGATGCTTATTTCTATTAAAATAAAAAGTATTGATTGAGCTGTTAACTCCAAAGCAATCAGCATATACCATAAATATTATAATTCTCAGTAATAAACGTGGAGTAATATTTTTATCTGTCAGATCCAATGATTTCATATAAAAAGAGATATTAATAGAGATAAAAAGATTCTTTAAGAGCTTAGACGTTTCTATAATTAAAACACCGACTGCATTGCATCGCAAATGTTTTAAGGAAACAAAACTGAAAATAAAATCTATATTTAGTTTGTTTAATTATACATTTAAAAATGTAGTTGAATATAGCAACTGAATTCATGTAATAATTATACTTTTAATTACTTTCCAAGGAGGACAATTACTCATTACCATTACATTTTTTTAGATGTAATGCAATTGTAATTTAACTAATGTAACTACATTTTATGATAACTACATTTTTAACTCGTTACTGCCCAGCTCTGTTATATGAGGGAGTAAGAATTGGTGGATACAAGTTTCATTTAAAAAACGCTACAACTGTGGCGTAAGTTTTGTTTTTGGTTCAAATGTTGTTTTCTGTGAGACTTTCAAATTTCACTGGGAAAGTTGCATCGGTTGATTGTTTTCGTTTCATACAAAAATACAGGGGACTTCAAAAATAAGGCCCTGTTCAGTCCTAGCTGGAACACCCTGTACACCGCATATTGCATACACATATTTAATAAATAGAAATCACTAATAAGTACCCGCATGCATTTTTAAGTGCTTTTTCTTCGTCTGTGAACTACAGAAAAAAACTATTATTTATTATTTTTTTCTTGTGTACATTTTGTATTTTTCAGAGCAGACTAAATCTATTAAATGTCCATGATAATATTCTCATTGTAAACAATTATTCTCCTAATAAGTTAATGTAATTACTAATGATTCCCATGAAATGCGCCTTGAATAATAGAGCTAGTGAGAAACAAAACATAACGCAACACGAATTTCGGTTCAAATCAAATCTATAAAGGTATTGCAAATATCTCAAGAACCCTATTACCTAGAAGCCACCCACAGGAGCCATTAGGTTTACAACAAAACTGCCTAAAACTATTTCCGTTTGAACATACGTGTATCCCCAATTTGGTCCACCACACCGTCCACACTTATGTCTTCCCGCTTTTGACAATACGTCACAATGAATTTGTAATTTAAATTAAAACCATCCAGTTTCTTACAATTTTGCGACATAGAACATATATCAATATTTGGATATAGAAGTAAACAACATAGAAAAATGAAAGAAGATCTAGAACATCGATACTTAAATCGTAAAAAAATCTGGATTCTGCGCTTTCATTGACCTGCTGGAAAAATCTCATTTATAACAAAAATTGGTTGGATCTGTCGATTTTATTTCATTTTTTTTTCAGTTTTCAGAAAGTTTCCTTAAAGAAACGAAGGATAAGTGGATCATTCACACATAATTACATTTGAGGTACAATGCAAGGTCAGGATATAGAGTACATCAGTTTAATAATGAACTGAACCAAGTTATAAGGCTTTCTATAAGCAACAAAATACATGTAATAATGTAGAAAAATATATTATCCCTAAAACATGGGATAAAAGGTTACTTCTAAAATTATTAAGAAAGCAGTGTTCACGCCAACAGAGTGATCAAATCGTTCAGCAGGTAACTTATGACTACATATTTGATATGCCATTTTTTATTTTTAGGGTTAATTTTCAGCTTTTTTGTGCTATTACAAAATACAAAAATAAAATACCGTTCTTATTAACGTTAAAATTCCATACAAAAATGATTAGGATGCATTCCACTACAGCACACAGGAAACTCCTTAAAATTAAAAACACATCAAACAAATATCATACAACATTTTAATTCTATCGCATAGAACTAACTATTCCGTGAAGTTTATTAATAACCAAATATTGCATTATCACACTGTTGCAGCCTTCTTATTGGTAGATACCAATGAAAAAAAAATGAGTACGCAAGCTAGATCTGTTTGCTTAATTGTATAGTATGATTTCATTACTACTGCTTATTGGCTAAAAATATCTCATAGGCCTTCAAATTAAATTTAAATGCATCCATTTTGAAGTAATGTCTGTAAATTTGTTTACAAAAATTATGCAGTGATTACAGTGGCGGCGTATAAGTTATAATTGGTAATGAATTTAAATTCTTGTCAATTTTTTTACATTCATTTTAGCTTTACTTGAATGTAAGAACCAGAAATGTATTAATGTAATTACTAAATTAAGAGACTTATTGTTTAACATAATATATTTAATAACTTTTGCTGTTATTTTGTACCCTATGTGAAAAAAGCAAACTTATATATTCTCATCATTATTGTGGTTCAAAAGATTAAACATTTTTGGTGTAAATAGTTTTTAAATTCTATGAAAAACGGTTTTTTTACTGATATTAATCTTATGTGTCGAAAAGTATGATTAATAATTAGAATTAAGGTGTCACCTTAATAAACATATGTTATTGTAAATACGACTTAAATTATTGATATTAGATCTATCTATTGTTCATAGAGATATTACCGTTTTCTACGACAAATAAATAACGCCTACAAGTGAGTAATGGCTTATTACTGGCGGGCTACAACCAATCACGTTTTTCAAAATGCATTACTAACACTCGCTTTGGCCGCGGGCGAATTTCCCCCGGCCCAGAGTTTTCGAAGGGCCCGGATTTTTTTTCAAAAATTATGTATGAGGGACAGTCGATGAAGAGTAGTGTTGTCAACCATACGATTTACGATCGAAAAGGTCTGATTGTCTATTTAGTAGTTTCTGGTATGGTTGTCATTTGCAATTGTGGGGGGGGGCGCACGTCATTACTCCTGGGCTTGTTTTTTTCTTGTAACGCTCGTATTGCACATTTCATCTTCCTGAGTAATAACTATCAATGCCTGCTCGTTAAATAGTATACTATTAATAATTTCTATTGTTTCTTTAATTGCAAAATTGTTGTATTTTACATCTTTTGTAGGTATCATAGTATCTTCGTACATTTTATTTTCATGATGGATGGTGTTATTACCTTATATTATTTTTTAGGCCATCTTGATTTTCGTAATAACTTTATTAATCATGTTAAATCATTTATGGCGGGCGAAGTTTTGTTTTTTAAAGTGTAATTTATTTTTGCGAAAGTGTAAGCAATAATTCAACTCCTGTATTTAGCGTTTGTTACTTTGAAACCATTATTTTTATTGTAGCGCATAACTTGTCCGTAGTTAATGCAGTCGTTAGTGCTACACACGTTGGATATATAGACAGCCAATGAGGCGTTACGTAATCTCCTTTAGTGATGGTGACTCATAACATAACATAATGTAATGTAAGTGTAAATAGTAGAACTGTAAAATGGTTATCATTCGTTTTGATTAATCCCTGTAAAGTCAGTATTGTTTCAGTGGGTGTTTTCCAGTTTTCGACACTTTAAATTAAAGAAAAGTTGTGGTGAACTTATGTTGTGACAGAAGATGTGTGAAACTGACATTTTTAAGTGGTGAAGAAAACTCTCCAGCTAAAAAGGGATTGTCATAAATGAAATTCTTTGATCAATTCTAAGAGTTCGAGTGATACTTCTATGTTGGCCTTTGTTATAATACAGGGAAACGTGCTATTACAATCGCATCGACAAAGTTGCGAGAAATTTAGTTTAAAAACGTGTTTTTTACATTCGCATAGTCGTCGTTTCAAAACAGTTGCAGGTAGGAATCTGAATTTTGATGTTTTTAGTAGACCCCCGGGAGTATCCGATGATGCAAAGCGCTGGACGGCGAGAGTTCCGAGTACAGAGATGAAAAACTCGAAACTATGTGAAAATGTGAAAGAAAGTTTATTTTCGAAAACTGACGGAACGTTGTCTCTTTATGAGGTCTATCGTCCTTTTGTAATGAGCGCAATCGGCGGATTGCATGTCAACTTGATTAAAAAAAACACACATAAAGATAAGTCATTTCTAACCCTTCGGGCGTCTCAACGATACGTCCTGGAACCAGGAAAATAAACCTTCCGACCGGGAAATTAAAACAGACCAAAATCCTAACTGGGTCTCTGTTGCAAAAATTACGAATTATTGTAATATCGTTAGAAAAGCCGAAAATAAATTTTCGGATATCGGGTTTCTTTTTATACTGGGAGCGAAATTTTAAACTAAACTCTAATATTCACAGTTTTTATCTGTTTTCTGCACATATCGGTTAATAACTCCTGTCCTATTCTTTCTATGCAGATTGGACGTTGATAGATACGAATTTCTTGTTATCAAAATTTCCGATTTTTGTCGAAGATAGACTTATGAAATACGTGAAACAAACATTCGAAGAAAAAATTATGGATTTTTTGGTAAATTTTTATCAAAATCGAATAAGCTATCTGTCTGTAAGAAAATTGAAAAGGAATTTTCCTTGACGTTTCTTTGGGGAAATTTTCTGAATTTGATAATAATTTGCAAAACTCGAGTAGACCGAGCCCGAAAAGAGTCGAAACATACAATTTTGAATTTTTTATGTATTCTATTAGCTTTTAGCTGATTTTGAAACGATTTCTACATAAAATTTCGTTAAAAATACATTTCAAGATTTAACGATACTTCTATCGAACCGCTTTTTTCATAATCCCTGCACGGCTTTATCACAATAACTGTAACGAAAATATTTATAACCTCACACTATTAGCTTTGCCTTCTCGTCAGCTATACGAGAGTAATTAAATGCGATACGGGTATTAAAAGCCAACTGATTCTTCTTTTTCCCTCTTGGAGCCTGTATGGGTTATCGGTATAATGCTTAATTTTAAGAATTTAATTCGTCGAAAGTTGATTCTTATAATATATTAGCCGATAATGGAAATGCATTAGAGTGTACTAGTAACAAATTAATGAAAAATAATATTAAGAAAAGCCAATTGTTGAGTAAAAAAAACAAAAAAATCGTACAATTTGTATGGGCTATATAGCATTGGAATATATGACTTGCTTTTGGTCCCTAGATAACGAAAACCATATTTTTAGAAAAAAAAATGATGCCTCTACGGATATATGTGTGTTTATAAACAAAATGTTTAAAGATAACTTGAGAATGGTGAAACTTATTCGTTCCAAGTTCCAATTTTGCACCAAAATTAGTCAGGTTTAGTGTTCCGCGGATTATATTAAAATTATATTTCGGATGTCAGGGCCGATGATCTTCGATATTTTTAAAGGCAGTAAAGACGAGAGAAAATCATATTTTGAGGAGGTTCAAAGAAACCGATAATAGTTAAACTGAAAACAGAAATAGTTGTTGTAAATATTGTTGAGAATATTCTGATATTGTGGAAGTAGTTACTTGATTTTTTTATATTTATATATCTATATCTATATATATATATATATATATATATATATATATATATATATATATATATATATATATTCAAATATGGCCGGATGAATATCCAGGTTTCCTCAAAAATGTCAACTTTACTTTGGCTTTCAAACAAAACAGGGGTTAATGCATACGAAAAAACACAATTTCAAATCACCACTACAAGGTACATTCAGGATGGTACCCAATTCTTCGGAACAACACATGAAGGTGTTGGTCGTACCTCTACTTTAAACCGGAATGGCGATACCAAGGAATGAACACCGTTGGCCAACTGAGAAAGTAAAAGAAGGAAATGGTCGGTAAACTGTTTTGTGAAACCGAATGGCAAATTCAAATTTCACTACAAAACTCAAGAAAAATCTTAAAGTTTGTTTGGCAACATCGCAACAAGTAAGAAAGTAGAAACATACATCGAAGTCATCGTGAACTTCGTGACGTGGAAGTATCAAAGTGTGATTTGTCCGTCATAAGTGTAAAATTCCTGTACCTGTTGTGGATATTGAAATGAAAAGGAAACATTCTAATTTTATCTGCAAAACTGCAACTAAAAATAAATATAAAACAAAATAGTTCTTTTGTTTTACTAGGAAATTAAATAAACTTAAAAGTTCCATTCTTACATTAAACATTATTGTTTAATTCACATCAGTAGGCAACCCAACCAGGGCCGCAGAGAGCTGCGTCGGGCCCCGGTACAAAAAATTTTACGGCTCCCCCCCTAAAGATAAAAAACCAATAATTCTCTGGGATTTTTTTTCACATTTCAAGGTCAAACGATTTAAGCATTGCCCCAGTGTATAAAAATGAAGAACGACTGAGTATTAGAGTCAAGACAATACAATTAAAATTTTTAAAACGACAATAATTTGACTTAATATAAATATAAAGTATATAAGATTTAGTTATGTATTATATGTATACCATATTATTTTATATTTTATTCAAAATTACTTCAGAGTTGGTAAAATCTTCCTCCGCAGCTCCTGAAAAAATACGTAAAGCTGATATACGTTACTATATACCGACGAAATACCTAAAAGCATGAGCGCACCCAGAAAGGGGCCCGGGGGCCCAGGCCTCCCCCCCCACATGGCTTCCTCGTCAACTAGGAAATTTTCCCGATTTTTCACCTGTTTAAAGTCTAGATGTTTGGCAATCATATTTTCTTCAGTGTGATACCCAATCACAATTCACATTGTGGTTTCCAAGTATTAATTTTTAATTTTTTTAAAAATGTATATATCCACATTATAACTTTGTGCCAAATCTTTAAAAATATTAATAATCTACCTACGTATTATTATGTATAGGTACCTATAAAACATTCTGAGTGTGCATATCGAACTCACCCAATTTAAGGGACTATTTTTTCCAATAATAGAGAGTTAAAGCACACTAAAATAGCGGACAATTTTGATCTGTTTATTATTACGTTATTGCGCATCTGTTGGCAAAAACAAACGTCAGGGGCATAGGCGCCGGAAGGGGGGGGTGCAAACAAGGGCACTTCCCCCCCTCCTGGAAAAACCAAATACGAATATCAATCTTGACTTTTTTATCTCAGAATTTCTATATTCTAAAACTAAAAATAATATAGAATAGGTATTAATATTTCCTGTCATTATCACCATTTAGTTACCAAATTTTCATTAACAATAATTGAATAGCGTCCAGTCGATGCACATTTTTTATATCGCCCAATTTGATTTGAAAACTTCATAATATTAAAAGATTTGTTCACATCTGACAACACCGCTGCCTATATCTTTGATTCTGTTTGCCATCGCTCCTCAATGGCTATTCGACCATTTTTGTTGTTAAAGTGCAGGACACGAAAGAAAACCGGGCGGAGTCAATCGGTTTAGGAAGTTCGGCCAAGAAATCTCTTTAAACCAGTGGTGTCCTGTCGTTCTTTAAATAATATGGCACTCCTTTTTGACTATATGCATTTCAGATAATTAAAAAATGTAACTATGCTTAATAAACCTTTATCTATATTTGTCTGTTTTCTTTCGTGTACTGCACTTCTATATCTCTTTTGTGTTGCAAAAACGGCGAACTTTCGAATTTTAAAATGATTTAATTTTGATTTTTCTTGATCGATTTACCTATAAATATATTTTTTCTTGAGTTCTGTCATTATCGGTTCCCGGGCTACTGCCTACGTCCACTATTATTGGACCACCCAGTATAGTGATACACGATTTACATGTCCAGATTTTACAAGGGCAGCCAGCATCAGATCCAGTAAACGAGATTTATCAAAATTTTAATTTATTCAGTTCGACTTTAGGCTACTCGGGTATGCCAAAAGTGACCGTCTGTCTCCGTTTGTCATATTACTTTATACAGGGGTCATCATTGTGAAGTACTATACAGGGCGTTTCCTAATTGCGTGCTGATGTTAAAGGGGGTGTTTTTATGTCCTAAAAGTCTTAACTTTTGAGATACAGGATGGTAAAGTTTAACAAGAAAACATTTTTTTTATCCCAATTCTGATGCTATTGTAGATAACTGCATGAAATTTGATACACGTCTTCTATGCATTAAGGAGTATACGGATTTACCCAGGTTAATTACATATGCACGCCACTGGTAGAAATTTCAAAAATTGATTGTTAATAAAAAATGCCGTTTTATGCATAAAAGACGTGTATCAAATTTCACTATCTATAATAGCATCAGAATTAGGATTTTACGAAAATATTTTTTTAAAACCCTGTATCTTCAAAACTTTTTTCTTAAAAAGGTCCAAGAATCACCCCCCCCTTTAACATTAGCACGCAATTAGGAAACGCCATGTTTAGTACTTCACAATGACGCCCCGTGTACAAACTAATATGACAGACGGAGACAAACGGTCACTTTTGGCATACCCGAATAGCCCAAAGTCGAACTGCATAAGTTAAAATTTTGATAAATCTTGTTCATTGGAATCAGTGCTGGCTCCCCTACTATAGCTACATTGATGTGTTAATTTTGGAAAAATATGAGTTCTGTAGTTTTCAAATATTAATTGCAATATTATATATATTTCTTGACACCAGGTCTTGAACAGAAAATTAATTCGTTTGAAGCAGTTTATTGACAGCTACTTTATGAACAATTTTACAAAATATATGAAAAAAAACTAAGCCATTTTTGAGGTTGACGGCTGTGATTCTAATAGTTCGATTCCTTCTAAATCGTTGTCTTCCTCTGAAAATGATGAGGTTTCGTCGTCACTACTTGAAGATCCCAGTGTGATAACTAAATCATCAATAACCGTTTCAATTTTGCCTTCTACTTCCCAGTATTTTTCATCAATAGAACGAACATACGATTTCCAATTTTCAGCCGATATTGAGTCAATCGCTTCTAATGTTATTTTATTTAAATCTTTAATTGAAAGTTCACCGGTGTTGCGCTCTCGAATATATTTTTTTACTCCTGCACATGCAAGTTCAATAGGGTTGAGGTCGCACATGTATGGAGGCAGCCTTAAAGGTGTATGACCGAGGTTACGTAAAAGACCGTCAATTTTATACTTTTTTTCTCTAGGCTTCTTGGCTGATATTACTTCATATAATTGATATTTTCTCTATGTTGGATCGCATACAAGATTGTTCGATTTAAGCCACGATATCATATGAGCTTTTGTAGGGTATTTAGTTGGCACTTTATCTTCTACGTGAGAATGATAAGACGCATTATTCATTACAACGACTGATTTGGGAGGAATGTTAGGTAAAAGCTTCTCGAGCAACCACTTTCCAAAATTATCTCTATTCATCTGTCCATGATAGTCTCCAGTTGTTAGTCCCGAGAGAAAAAATAAAGCAGCACCTGGAACAAATCCGGCTTCTGAACCAGCATGAACTATAATAAAGCGACTACTAGAGCGGATTCCCTGAACAACACCTGTAACACTTTCACTTTGCCAGCATTTGTTCACTGTCATATCATTATCTACCCAGGTTTCATATAGATTCACAATATTGTCCTTATTGCCTATATTGCCTTACAGTCGATAGATATTTCACCCGCAAGTGAAAAATATTTGGTCTCTCAATGAGCAATTTTCGTTTATTTTGGCACTTGCGCCAAACAAAACCATTTGATCGTAACAGCCGATTTAAGGTTTTATACCCGTACGGAAAATCTATTTTGTTCTTTACAGTACGAAGTAGGGGTTTGCAGGTCGGAACTTTCTTCAAGTTTATATAAAAATCCTCTATTGTTCGTCGAATTACTTGAAAATCACCATAGTCAATTTTATCTTTGTATGATAAACAGGGTCTTTTTTTACCACGAGATTTTAAAGGTGAAGTAGAACATGAGCGATCATTATGTTCTCTTTGAATTTTTCTTTCACTACTTTCCGAAACACCAGTGTAAAATGCAGCGCGTTCTGTTCGATTTTGAATTGGAATAGTCAAACTATTATTTTTAGCTTCTCTAGTACAGGCCTCTATAACGCTGGCAATAACTTCACGTGGACCGCTTCGAATTGTTTTTCCTCTTTTGCTCGCCATCGTTACTTCGAAATAACAATTCAAATTCAACGTAACTCATTTATATAGAAATGAAAACAAATGCTCGAAATGTATAGGCGCCACTGGAAATAGCTAGAACCTTCTAGCGGCAAGTGCATGGAGACTCTAGGCACATCCCAATTACAAGTGGACCTGTGCGAAACCGAAACACCGCTTAGCTGGCGCACTATATAGGTGAAGCGGCAAACTATTACAACAAATAAAATAACATAAAATTTATTTGCGTACACAAATTTTACTTTTTCGCTTGCTTAAGACTATAAACCTTTATTTTAAGGACCGCCCGGTTTTCTTTCATGTCGCGCACTTTATCTAAGTTAGAGCCAGTCGATTTTGTTTTGAGTATCCTTTTTTATAGCTTGAGCATTTGAGTAAAAGGTAAGTTATAAGGGTTTGCATACATTAACTCAGTAGCTGCTTCTCGGTAGATACCGTTATGTAGTACACATTATAAAATCCCATAAGAAATACAAATTAAATTTTTCTTTATGATTTTAACATGTCTCACCTAATCACCTATTATTATTATCGCACATTCGTGCAATGGAAGGATGTTTCCGAAAACGAAAAAAGACAAACGAGGAAACGTCAACAAAATAACATGGAACATGCTTGCCGCCTGCCGCGCTTTCCGAGTAACGGTTGCAATGTTGTCACGTATGTAAGACTTTATTTAATTAACAGATTGATTTAAGAAGAATTTTACGAATCTCGTTTGATCTGAATGTAAAACTTACTAAAGTGTTCTTGATATTTCTTCAGTTAACCAAATTAGAAACTGAACACGAACCAATATGCCCAAATAAATTGGTCTGCGGAGGACGAACCTCACGAACACCGCAGAATAATTAATTTTGTGTTTACGGGACTCGCAGGTAGTACAATAAATTGAGCCCTTTTTGATAGAATATGCTTATTAGGCAATCCAGCGACCTGTCAAATTCATTTTCGGATGACAGTGGTTGGCACACAAAACGTAAACAAACATGCGTAAATAATGAGTTTATTGTTTTAAATATCAATTATCTGTTTGACTCTTGTTTATTAGTTTATTTCGGCGTGTTTTTATAAAGTTGTCTTTTCAAAAGCGTTTTATTCAATAAAACTGACTAAAATGCCTGTAACTTGCATTGTGTTTGGCTGTGGAAGTCGTCGCGATCGGGACAATATTTCCTTTTTTAGAATTCCTACTGTTCTAAATCTTCCAAAGAAACCTGAGAAAAATACATTGTCTTCCAAACGTAGGGCTCTGTGGATAGCTGCTATAAAGCGTGCTGATTTGACAGAATCCAAATTAAAGTACCAAAGAGTCTGTAGCAGGCACTTTATTACAGGTAAGAATAGTATCAATGTATCAAATTTATTAGAGTTTTTAGATACTCAAGCTCATCTCAAACATGCTTTATTGCTAATAGAGTATTATATAGTTTTTGTCCATATTTTAAATTTTTATATATGAGTATTAGGGACTAAACTTATTATCTAATAATCAATGGAAAAAATAAAAATATAAAAAATATCATTACAAGCAGCTAAAAAAGCCAAAAGAGGTAAAGTCGTCTCCAAGTTCTAGCCCAAAACAAATGAGCAATAGACAAGCAAAATTAAATTGTACACCCACAAACTATAAATATCTTTATGTGTACATGTCTATGTAATTTCTTTTTTTATATAAAATTGTTCAATTCTTTAGGTGAGCCTGCCGATTTAGAGAACGAAGGGCATCCAGACTGCGTTCCCTCCCAAAATATGGGACACACAGCACGAAGTGTCATAAAGAGACCTCATGATGTTGACCGAAAAGAACGGCTAAACAAAAGACACAAGATACAGCTATTAGGGGTAAGGCAAATAAAATTTTGAAATCCTATTGGACGCATAATATACTTTTCTTGTAGGCATGTTTTTTTTTCCACTTGATATAATTGCTTTTTCAAGAAGTATTTAAATCAATTGGATTTTTTAATTGAAAACTAAAATAACCATTTTCGGGTCTCTGTTATTTCTGAGATCGAATCGTGATTTAGCTGCATGAAAATGGAGATTGTAAATGTAAAAATGTCTGATTTTATAACAACATAAAATTTAAAATATAAGAATCAAACTGAGTTTTTGGATTACAGATGACAGGCGATAAATGTCAAATGATAACAAAAGCCTACTAAACCTAATTTGATTTTAGTGCACCATGCAAATTAATAAATTAATCTAATTTATATGTAGACTCAAACAATTTTTCTTTTAATAGGAGCAAAGTGACTCAAATCAAGACGTCCCACCTGAAGCCGAATCTGAAGAGGTAGATACTGGTGTCTCTACCCAAACTGACTTAACTATGGACGAACTAGCACAGCGTTTTGAACGGCTAAGCTTTGCATCAAAAAAGATTGAAATTCTGCAAAGAAGAGTGGACAATTCACCATTTGGATTAATGGATGACATATCAAATGTTGAAAAGTGGAAGTATTATTGTGGTTTCGATTATAAGTCTCTTAATTATATTTAATTTCCATTAGTAGTAGAATATATATCAGTATTAAGCACAACAGCTTTAAGTCCATTTAACCAATTATTACTAACTTTGATAAAGCTACGCCTAGATTTGAACTTTAAGCTGTTAGCGTACAACTTTAAGATCTCACAAACTACAGCATCTGTATATTTTGAGAATATTATTGATATCCTTTTCAGAAGATTTAAAGCTTTTATTATATGGCCAGAACGTAATATTTTACAAAAAAATGTACCATCTTGTTTTAAGGAAGCATTTCATGATAAATGTACAGTAATTGTAGATTGCTTTGAAGTTTTTATAGAAAAGCCGCCATCGCTATTAACCCAACAACAATGTTGGTCAAATTACAAGCATCACCATACAATTAAATTTCTAATTGGAATCACTCCACAGGGATGCATAAGTTATATAAGTGATGCCTGGGGAGGTAGAGCATCTGTCAAACACAGTTGAAAATAGCAGCTTTTGTAATTATATTATACCTGGAGATATTGTTTTGGCTGATAGGGGATTTTTAATAAAAGAAACATTGGGTGTCCTCCAAGCAAAATTGCATATTCCTGCATTTACAAAGGGTAAAACACAGTTGCATCCTTTAGATATAGAAGAGACTCGGCAAATAGCTCATGTAAGAATACATGTCGAAAGAGTCATCGGGGTGATAAAAAATAAATATAAAATTTTAAAGGGGACCATTCCGATAAGCATGCTAAAAAGAGGTAATAATCCTGAGGGCCTTAACATGTTAGATAAAATTATAGTTGTTTGCTGCGCTTTAGTGAATTTTTCTCTGCCCATTATAAAATAAAAACAATTAAGTGTAGATCTGCCATTTTTGATGGGTTAATTATTGTTTATATTGTAAATTAAATAATTACAATTGAATAATAAAATTGTTTTTTGATTATACCAATTGTCAAGAATAATGCATGGAAGAAACGCATGTGTAAATATTTTTCTTGTTAGATAAAATTGTACTATTTGTTAATAATTATTATTACTATATATTAATAGTGTAAAATAATGAAACCTGTCTTGTCCATTAAATAGCCTTTAAAATATATATATTTAAATATCTACAAATGAAATAAACATATAAAATTTATAATTTTGGTGTTTAATTTATTGTTCCCTTCAAAAGTATGTATATCTATTTAGGTGCACGAAGCCTTTATTTCTGAAATGCAGCCTCGTAAAGGTGCAGCCAAAAAAAATTAAGTTACGACTTTTGACATTTAGATTTTAAAATACCTTTTCTATGCTTGTTTTCAGTGAAATTAAACTAAGAGTACATTTTTTACATAAAACTACTCAGATATTTTTTAGAAGTTTGTAGATATGATATAGCTCCACTGTCAAAAATATATTTTCACAAAGTATAAGAGTATATGGGCTATTTCTTTCCCAAATTTTGCACGGCATGATTTTTTACAGGAGATATACTTAATATTTGATAGCTTTACTCAAGTTTAGTTAATTTCTATTTTTTAAAAAGAGATTGTATATATTTGGGTGCACGAAGTCTTTGTTTCTGAAATGCAGCCTCGTAAAGGTGCAGCCAAAAAAAAATTAAGTTACAACTTTTGACATTTAGATTTAAAAATACCTTTCCTATGCTTGCTTTCAGTAAAATTAAACTAAGAGTACATTTTTGACATTGAAACTACTCAGATGTGATATAGCTCCACTTTTAAAAATATATTTTAACAAAAGTATTATTATATTATGGGCTATTTTTTTCCCAAGTTTTGCACGGCATGATTTTTTACAGGAGATATACTCAATATTCGATAGCTTTACTCAAGTTTAGTTAATGTCTATTTTTTTAACAAGAAATTACTTGTATGTGAATTATGTGATAGGAAACGCAGATATGAAGACATAATTTTATATGATTATATATAAATGGATAAAAAAATTCAAATACATAACCTGGAACATAAAAATGTGAAAAAATTTCAAACTAAGTTTTGGTTATTTCCAGAGTTTTCACCTGCTGTTAAATAAAACAATAACCATTATTGTACTATTTATTTCGTTTATCACAAACAGTAAAAATTACACTTCTTGATGTGGAGGATGGCAGTTCTTACAAAACCATAATGAATTTGGTAAGTCGTCCAGCTTAACACATTCAAAATGAAACCACTGAGTTTCACATTCATCTCCTTCGCATCTTATCATCGGTCTCCCATCATCTACGCCATTACATTGACACCAATGAATAATTTTTGCCATACCTTGCTGTCTAGTAAAAAACCTTCCTAAGAGCTCTGGCATTATTACCTCAGAATGAAATTTTAGTGCTATTTCAGAATTTTCATTCCAAAACTGCCAATCTGGCAAAATTCTTTCTTTAAAAAAGATTCCAGGTGACCAAATGGCAAAATCGCAATATTGTAAGGAACTCACAAATATTTGCATTTGCACCTGGTAATAATAAGAATGTTTCTTATCAAGTGTTAATTTATCATTTTGTTTTACTAAACAGCAGCTTGCCATTTTTAGGTATTCTTCCATGTCCTGTACATTGTTGGTAAATAATAAATATGGGCATTTTACCTCTAGGCACCCCCCTCTGCAGCACTCACAATACACTATTCTATCAGGAGTCGCAGCTAACTGAGGCCATTTTTCGCTTACCAAAAGCCCAACTTCATTAATAATAAAGTTTGTATGGTTTTCTTCTTCCATATAATGCCTATACTCTTCTACTCCATCATTTTCATGTTTTAAACCCCAAGAAGTCGCCTTTGTTGTAAAGAGTATCTTTGTAGGGTAGCATATAGATTTTATTAATGAAAGCGAAGGATTGGTTTTATTTGTCCGACATACGAGTTTAAACTTTGAAGCAGTAATCCTGCCTGCTCTCTGGGTGTACCAGTTTTTGTTTTCGCTCTGTCTTCTTGTTGCAGTTTCAATTTGACTAATTTGTTGTTTATTCATAGTAAAATGTATTGCTCCTGCAATTTTCATTAATTCAACATATGTTTTGTCAAGGTTCTCTTCTTTATATATATCCAGTATTGATGGTATTTCTTTATTTATTTCTTCTGAAATCCTCGTGGCAAATGGTTCCACGACCCTCATAAGTGTAGAAGTTTGACCCATTTCAGAACATTTTTCTAGCATAGACACCAGTTCTGCATTTGATATTGGCGGTATAGCAGAATTCTCTTGACGTATATTGGTTTTTCCCCAGTTCATGTCCCTAACACGCACAATTGAAACTTTGGTAGACATACTGGGTACTGGCCACACCGATTGAAAGTCCGTGCATGACATAGCTTCCTTCTTTGAAGAAGCATACTCTGTTGCAAAAAGTACTGCTCCTACATGGCTGCATACCTCACTTGTCCCCGCCATACACGTACAGTGTGCCGTACATATACTTCCGTCTTTTGAGACAATTACCCAGACCTCCAATGGTTTTAAATTTGCCCTCTGTGAATGTTTTACCTGAAATTAAAAAAAATATATTAAAATAAATTAAGCATGAGTTATTTCAAGTTGTGTCTAGTTGCCAGATGTCCTGTATATATGTGATTGTTTCGTGTTTCAGTACCTAATCCCAGGGTCCCGAGAACATAGGTATGTCATATTCTATATTTCACAAGTTGTCCATAAAATAAAAATTTTTACGACTCAAAAATAACAATCAATACTTATTATTGTGTTTTTAGTATTATCACATTACATCACTTATCAATATTGTATTATTCTGCCTAATGTTTATTTTTTGGTATCCCGTATTTTGAGAAATACCTAAAATCTGGCAATGTTAGTTGTGTTTTACTGCAAAAACTGATAACAATAGAAGATTCAGGGGAAAGCAAGATACCAGTCCATTGAAAACGGAAAAATAATAGCATTGTAGTTAATATTTGAATTGCATTTTTTTCTCCTGGCTCTTCAATTATTAGAGAAATTACTAAAAAAACTTACACTTCCAACTAAAATGTATAGATCCTTGACTATCTTACTTCCAACTTTCAAAACAAAGCCGGACTCAAAGTATTTGTAAGCTTGCAAACTTTTAAAAGCTTTCATTTGTTCCTTTGTGTAGAAACTATGGGACAAAACTAAGTATGAAACAATATCCATATTGGTAATTGGTGGAATTCCATCAATGTTGTAGTTTAGGTCCAGAGTATTAAGGAGAAACGGGTCCAAACCGTTTATTAATTTTAGTTTAGTGCGATATCTGTAACAAAGAAAGGCTGTTATTGACGAAAATATAGAAAAAATATAGTTTTAAGCCTACCTTTCGCCGACATCTGGATGTTCAACCAATAGCTTTTTTAAATATTCACTCTCCATGACAAGAAAAGGGTTCAACAGAAAAGAAATAATCAAAAAAACACACCAAAGCTCGATAAACGTCTTCTAATCACTTCCTACGTTTGCAAATGCATTAAATGCAATAGTTTTCTTCACTTTTCTTATGAAGCCACCCGCCATGTGTGCCAACCAACGTCAGTTTTGTTTACAAATCTGACAGTTCGTCTGGACTGCCTAATTGAATAATTTCGAACAGTATGCTTTCAAAACTTTATTCTAGTAACAAAATATCATATCACATTTTTTCATTATTTTTAGAACTATTGATATAAGAAATTTTTTTAAGAAACGTTCTACTAACAGTCAAAATATCCCACAACCTAAAAATTTAGAAGCCAGTCTACCTATTCATAGTACCTCAAATGCTCATATCGTTGAGTCACCAGTAGTAGTTAGTCAAGATTTGGGGTTAATACGTTTTGGTGTTGAGTTAGAGCCTACTATATCTAGTGCTTGTGAAGATACTGGTATTCATCCTTTAGATATAGGAAATTTTATTGAACGCTATTCGAGTATTTCTGACGAAACGAGATACGCGTTATTGACGCGACATTTCGTTCCTGATGCCAACTACAATTTCAGGGGATTTCAAGGGATTCGTATGGAAAACGAGTTTTCCGCTATGAGTGGCTAAAAAGCTATGAATGGCTTACGTATTCCAGTAAACTTAAGGGTGGATTTTGTAAAAATTGTGTAATTTTTCGTCCAAATTTAAGAAGAGGACTTTTTGGATCTTTTATTGTAAAGCCATATCAGAACTTCAAAGACCTTCATGAGAATGCGAAAAAGCATATGTCCTCTGAGTGGCATCGTTCCTCAACATTGAAAGCTATAAGTTTTCAAAATATTATGGAGCGTAAAACCCATTGCGCTGCCGATCAACTTAATAGTTTTGAAAGGGAACAAATTGAATCTAATAGGACAAAACTTGTAGCAATTATTTTAACAATAATCTATTGTGGTACCCATGACTTACCTCTACGTGGTATAACATCTGGAGACTTTGATGACTTCCTAAATTTTAGAGTTGAGTCCGGAGATTTAATTTTACGCAGTCATTTGGAAAATTGTACAAGAAATGCGAAATAAACCTCGCACCAAACCCAAAATGATTTGATTAAAATTTGTAGGGATATTATTCGAGAAGATATTGTGGTAGAGCTAAACGCTAGTGAGGGATTTTCGCTATTAGCAGATGAATCTGTTGACATTGCAGGTGTTGAGCAGCTTTCTTTAGGAGCAAGATTCGTCGATGGAAAGAATTCAATTCGAGAGGAGTTCTTGGGACTCACTCAATTAAGTTCCATGACCGCAGAGGGTATATCAACTGCTATTTTAAAGAGCTGTGAAGAATAGGGCTTAACATGCAAAAGTTGGTAGGTTTAGGTTTTGATGGATGTGCAACAATGGCGGGCCACGAAAAAGAAGTGCAGAAGATAATTCGTGAAAAGTATAATAAGGCCACGTTTTTCCACTGTGCGTCGCATAGGCTAAATTTAGTGGTTAATGACCTAAATAAGATCCAAGATGTGCAGAATACTGTAGATAGTATTAAAAAAGTCATTACATTTTTCCGGGATAGTCCATATCGAAGAAAATATGTACCCAAAATTCCTCTATTTTGTGAAATTCGGTGGTCCGCAAAATACAAGTCCATTAGAATATTTTCAGCAAATTTTGAAGAAATAAAAAATGCTCTAGAACATTTGGCGTATACTAGGGAAATAAATTCAGAAACTCGTGCAAAAGCAAATCAATTATTAGCGGCAATTTCTATGCCTAAATTTCTTGTGTGTAAATTAGAGCCGATTTGCAATATTTTGCAAGCAAAAACAATAAATCTTTTATCTACCAAAACGCATATCCATACAGTTTTAACTATCTTGAAAGACCACAGAAGCAACGCGGACAAATATTTTAAAGATATTTTTCAAAAATGTGCAATGTACGCAGAGAAGCTTGACATCGAAATAAAAATTCCTAGATTGGCTTCAAAACAAACACAGAGGGCAAATTATTCCACTGGTTGTGTAGAGGATTACTTTCGTTTCTCTTTGTTTATTCCATATGTTGATTCGATTATACAGTCTACTGAAGTTCGATTTTCTCAGGAGACAGATGATGCATTTGCACTGTCTCTTCTTCACCCAAAATTAATTATAAAAGAATTTAATTCATTAAAAGAAAAAATTCCAAACATATCAAGTTTATATGGAATTGACAATTTACAGGTTGAAACCGAAACTTGGTAAGAAATGTGGGATCTTAAACACGACAACTTAGAAAATGAATTAGATATTATTCAGTTATTAGGTAAAGACTATTGCGAGTTTTTTCCAAATATTAAAAAAGCGTTACAACTTTTCTTGGCTTTACCTCCAACCACAGCTACAATTGAGAGGTCATTTAGTACACTCAGATGCGTCAAAACCTGGTTAAGATCGACAATGATTGAATATAGGCTTACAGGGCTCTGTATGCTTAGTGTTCATCGGCAAATGGTGAATAATAATAAAGATTTGTTTATAGAAAAAGTTCTAAATCGATTTTCTCAAAATAGACGAAATTTCATTTTTCTTTTCAATGACTAAAAAATATGTCGTTATAGTAGATAGTATTACCTAGTATTATAATATATTATTGTTTGTTATTTGCATATTTGAAAATAAAAATCTAAATGATTTATTAGCAAATGGTTGCATAGACATTTTATTACGTGCCAATTTTCTTGTAATTCAAAAAATTACAATTATACATAGTTATTGGGAATTATTGAAGACAGGATTTTACATATTATTTTAGTTTGCCCCCCCCCCCCCCACCTGAAATTTGGCCTTCCGGCCTGTTTCTGCTCTGTTTCATTTTCCCTTGTTTTTTTTAAGTGTTTTAATTATTTTTAAGATAAATTAAAGCAAGATAAAATATTTATGAAAATCCACTGAAAGTCACAAAGCATAACCTACCTAGTTCTTTAAAAATTAAAAACAACCTGATACTGCCTGTTATCGGATTTTATGCATAAAGTTTATCAGATGTTATCGGTTAGTCAAAAAAAAAACTTTTAATTGATATTTGGATTCATTTTAGGATATTTTTTCAATATGAGTTTAGAGACGAACAAAAATGCTTTAAATATTTTAAATATATAAATTAAAATATGTTAGTATGTTCTAAATATAAGAAAATACTTAACATTTTACAATGGCGCGACCAAATTAATAACCATAAATGAAAAAAAATAACCACCCTTATTGGTCCGTAAATAAAGGAATCCGTTATGCTTAATAAAGTTCAAGTCCTGCCATATTAGCAAAGCGCTTGCGCACAATAACGATAACGAACCGGTGAAATAAAGGTCTTAAAAACTCTCTAATAATAACGTTAATTTAATTTTTGTGCTAGAATTGAGTGTGATGCAAAGATAAACTTATAAAATTGTGGTACGAATTTAATATGGTACAACAAAATTGCGGCCAAATTAACTTTTACCATTTATTTTCTCCGAAAAATGACTCTATATCAAAAAACTATTATACAACAGTCATACTCTGATTGTTTATCTTTCAAACGGTATAAAGTGTTCAAAGGTTGGATTAAAAATAGAAAAAATTCTATAGGGAATTCCATACCATTCCGTGAGCATCTGATGCAAATATTAAAACTTTACAACCACCAACCAAATATTTAAAAAATCAGCCTGAAAATAGTACATATTAAATTTATTTCAATTTTTGTGCAAGAATTGAGTGTGATGTAGAGATAAACTGGTAAAGTTGTTATACGAATTTAATATCGTACAACAAAATGGCGGCCAAATTAATTTATTTTGAAAAATCAACGTTAAAAATCTTGACAAACAAAAATCTTTTTGGCTTTTTCGCAACTGAATAAGAATATTTAACTTTAAATTAATTGAAGCAGATATTTAATATAATTACATACCTCAACATGTAGACTAGTCTGTCTACGGAATGTTTCGATACATAATATAAATAATATTATTTAAGCAAGCATAAGAAATTATATCATTTACCTTAAGTTTTTATAGACACATAGTAGTTGTACAAATACTTTCATCCTATCGGGACTCATCAGTGCGCCGATCGTAAGAGAAAAACATTAAATAATAGAAAAGAATTGATTTCAAAATTTTAAAATGTGTCAGTTTGTTTGACATGTAACCTAGATATGAAAAAAATGATAGTTTACAGCCATCTATAACGTTATTTTTAAATGTGTTCAGATTATTTGTTGCGTTTAGATTGACAAACAAAAATCTTTTTGGCTTTTTCGCAACTGAATAAGAATATTTAACTTTAAATTAATTGAAGCAGATATTTAATATAATTACATACCTCAACATGTAGACTAGTCTGTCTACGGAATGTTTCGATACATAATATAAATAATATTATTTAAGCAAGCATAAGAAATTATATCATTTACCTTAAGTTTTTATAGACACATAGTAGTTGTACAAATACTTTCATCCTATCGGGACTCATCAGTGCGCCGATCGTAAGAGAAAAACATTAAATAATAGAAAAGAATTGATTTCAAAATTTTAAAATGTGTCAGTTTGTTTGACATGTAACCTAGATATGAAAAAAATGATAGTTTACAGCCATCTATAACGTTATTTTTAAATGTGTTCAGATTATTTGTTGCGTTTACATTGACAAACAAAAATCTTTTTTGGCTTTTTCGCAACTGAATAAGAATATTTAACTTTAAATTAATTGAAGCAGATATTTAATATAATTACATACCTCAACATGTAGACTAGTCTGTCTACGGAATGTTTCGATACATAATATAAATAATATTATTTAAGCAAGCATAAGAAATTATATCATTTACCTTAAGTTTTTATAGACACATAGTAGTTGTACAAATACTTTCATCCTATCGGGACTCATCAGTGCGCCGATCGTAAGAGAAAAACATTAAATAATAGAAAAGAATTGATTTCAAAATTTTAAAATGTGTCAGTTTGTTTGACATGTAACCTAGATATGATAGGATGAAAGTATTTGTACAACTACTATGTGTCTATAAAAACTTAAGATAAATGATATAATTTCTTATGCTTGCTTAAATAATATTATTTATATTATGTATCGAAACATTCCGTAGACAGACTAGTCTACATGTTGAGGTATGTAATTATATTAAATATCTGCTTCAATTAATTTAAAGTTAAATATTCTTATTCAGTTGCGAAAAAGCCAAAAAGATTTTTGTTTGTCAATCTAAACGCAACAAATAATCTGAACACATTTAAAAATAACGTTATAGATGGCTGTAAACTATCATTTTTTTCATATCTAGGTTACATGTCAAACAAACTGACACATTTTAAAATTTTGAAATCATTTCTTTTCTATTATTTAATGTTTTTCTCTTACGATCGGCGCACTGATGAGTCCCGATAGGATGAAAGTATTTGTACAACTACTATGTGTCTATAAAAACTTAAGGTAAATGATATAATTTCTTATGCTTGCTTAAATAATATTATTTATATTATGTATCGAAACATTCCGTAGACAGACTAGTCTACATGTTGAGGTATGTAATTATATTAAATATCTGCTTCAATTAATTTAAAGTTAAATATTCTTATTCAGTTGCGAAAAAGCCAAAAAGATTTTTGTTTGTCAATCTAAACGCAACAAATAATCTGAACACATTTAAAAGTAAAAAATCTTATTCAATAGACTTTAAATTTTGCAGAAAAATTAAATGTGTTAAACTGGTACGAGTTCAACATGACTTAACCAAAAGGCGATATGTATTAATGTATAAACTACTTATTGAGTTTATTTTAAAATTATTCCCAAAAGTCAAGTGAGGTATAGGCAGAAAGAAACTGGTAAAATATTGGTAGGAATCCAATATGATGGAACAAAATGGCGCCCAATAAAAATGTTTGAAAAGTATATGTAACACATATATACTTTGACACCGAACTAAATTGGACTCACACTCCACTATCTATCATAACGAGGGAAGTTCCGGGAAAAGGACATTCGCCGATTTTTTGATATAATAAGATACATATCACGATAAATAAAATATAGCATTTTTATAGGTATAAATAATTTCTTAAAAAAATTAATTTAATTAATTTTTTTAAAATAGGCCTTAAATAGAATGAAATGTAAAATTTAAACATTTTAATTTTATTTTTTCTCAACTCTAATACAAAAAACATAAATTGAAAATTTCTTTGAAACTGGTAGGCGGTGTATTGTTATGCTAGTTTATTTACAAGGCTGCGACTATTATAGTTTTTGCAGTCATTAACAAGCATGTGTTTGCTTGGAAAAATCTGTTTATACTGTATTTCTGCATTTTAAAATAGTTGCGTTCTAGTGAACTGTTTTACTCCGTAAGGTCAGATATTGTAGGGAAAAATGTTTTTTTTTTATACAAGAAATAGATTTGACGCCTTTTTCCGTACGAAAAACAAAATGCTTACCGTAAACTAAAAAAAAAAGTCAATCGGGTAAGTAATTTTAGCTATGCCGCGAACGGATAGTCAGACCGACAGAAAAAATATTTTTTGGCATCTAGGGACCGTAAAATGTGAAGATCTGTAGAAACCTGGGAGTGTAATTTTTTCACGATCACAATACTTCCCTTTTACGTTGGATGAAGTTTGTTCGCAATTTTAGAATATTGTTTTGCTGACCAATAATTCGTAACTTGCACTCTTAAATATTCCAGATACCTATTTTTAATCGAATCTCCATCAATAACGAAATTAGTCCGCCATATCGTCACCGCCAAAATTCATAATTGTCCTACTTTTAAGTACCTCCAGATTTTATTTTATAAAACAAAATTAAATTTTGTTTTATAAAATAATTGGAAAATTAAAACTAATATGGTATTTGCTTTTAGGTATTTTCTGGAGCAAAAGTTTTTCTTAAACGGGCTTTTAAGATATGAATAATACTTTCAATTATTCCAGTCATATAACTACGCTAGTCCGTGTAAGTATAAAAACTGCTCTTTAAAAAATTTAATTAATGTAATATAATTAATACACACTACAAGCATGTACGTACCAACATTTGTCTAAACATAAAACCCAACATAACATCTTCAATATATTTTCGGCTTGGACACGATATATAACAAAATTATTTGAATAATACAGTCCCTACTCCTAAAAAGATCTAAATAAATGAGACTGCATTGAAAAATTCCATACAATCTCCCAACTTCCAACTTTGCGGGGCTATGTACGGAAATGTTGAAATAATTTAAGTGAAGCAGTCGCCAAGAAAATATTCGAAATACGTTCGCATCGAAATGAGTCGCAATGACGGTAGTGGGAACTGGTTAAGCTCCGCCTTCCGCTTTCTTTTCTCCAAGGTCAGCTGGCGGACTGTCCCCAGCTGTTTGGAAGCAATGCACTTTTAACTTGCAATACATAAATAAAAAGACTTTTCAATGGCGGCTCGTTTATTTAAGAACGGGTGAAGCGCAGCGTAGCTAGGTGCATATTCCCGTAGGCAAAAATAACGCCACAGGCGAAACATTTTCTCGGTGCCACCCCCAAAATTTATTTACCTTTTTATGATCTTAATTATCCATAGCTTTGGAGCGTTTTTTATTACTTGGGAAATAATATGAATTTATAAGATTTTAAATATATTTTTTTGTTCTTAGAAAACAGTTATATACCACGACACACGACTCGATGCAAAGCTGCTTCCATCTCCGATGATCCGAACGCACTAATTTACATTAATTCTATAATAAGCGAACAAGCGTCTGCATCGTGCAGCAGCCGTTTTATGCGGCTCCCATCTCTATTTGGCTTACGGATATCCACCATCGCGTTGCTATTTTAACTATAACTGCCGTAAACAAATCTAAGCGCGAAAGCCGGCGAGCATGGAGAATCTGAAGCGGAATTTGTTAACCGCTGATTGTGATTCCTCAACGGGTCGCTTTTATGAAAAGGTGTTCAGCGCGCTACGTTTTTAAGTCATTATTATTTTTCAAGTATATAACGCACTAATTTTGATAAAAAATAATGGTATATTTAAGTAAATAATGTGAATGTACTGATTAGAAAATGTAGGTAAAGTGCCCCTTACCCGCGTCCCCTGGCGAGACGCCACTGTTTTCAACCTTAAGAGGCTACATCATCAGCTGATCAGCATGAATTTGCACATGGTCCATAGAAAATGCGTGGCCTGCCGCCTTGTCTAACTTGGCAACATTGCAAAGTTTATTCAGATGGGGCAGGCCCGGACTAAGGAAACATATTTATAATATGTACTGGTTTATTGATTATAAATGGATCCCCGCCCTTTAACTTTATATTTTTTTAAAATAGGAAAATAATTTTTTTACCAAATGACAACAAATTACGAAAAAATACATATTTTTTAAATGAAACACCTTACATATTTTTTCATTTTTAGATTCTATAACTAAACTTTTATTTAACATATCCTATATATAATTTCAATTGTTTTGGAAATATTGGCGTTTGAAGTTCTACATTTTGAATATTTTGAAAATCTGTAGAGACTAAACGAATGTAGTTTCAACAAAACGGGTTGCACTTGTCTTAGTTTTTAATTATCTATCACTTGGCGTTGGCTCGCTCCTAAAATTGTGTACAAATATTCAAAATCCCAGATGAATTTATGGGATTTTTTTCTACATTTGTCGGGATTTTTAGGATTTAATTTTTTTTATTGGGATTTATGTAATGTAAAAGTCTTAATAGGATTTTGGATATTTATGATATTATTTTGGAGAATTATTAATATTTTTGATGATACATGAAGATTTGTGAAGATAAACAGTAATATATTTGTGTATCTATGGATTTTACTGGATTTATCAAGATTTTCCATTCTCCTTTATCATTTAGCAGGAATTCAAATGTATCTAGTTGATTGTGTTTTGATTTTTTTTACATCATTGAATACATCTAGTATCAATAGATTGAGGTGCTTCCATATTAATTAAATAATTAAAGTTTCTAAAACACGAAAAACATGTCTGTACGGGTGTGTAGGCGTAAACAAAATTTGGGCTCACGATAACTTGAGAACCGTCAACCCGATTAATTTTAAATTGGCACCACAAACAGTCCAGAATAATGTCTCGCGGAGAATATATTGGGGGATAAAAACATTTAAAAAATCATATTCTTAGAATGAGAAAACCGATATTATCGAAAAATTGTGGAAGTCATTGGCGTAGATACTTGATTTTTGCCCGATTTATTATCTTAATTTTGTCTATGTAATGAGTAAATACTGATTTAATTTCTAGTGGCATACTTTGTACTGGTGCGGAGAAATTCGGCCCCTTTGTTTGATTAAAATTTCTTTTTCTTGAGATAGTTAAGTTTTGCAACGGTAATATTGCGTCTAATTTATAGGGTAGCTAGACAATAACCCCCGTATTCACTAAGAAGGTTTAAGAGTTAGACCAGATCTAGTTGCCATGACAGTTAGAACTGTTAGTTCACCAGTTGTGTTTTGCTTATGTCACTGTCACTTTGTAATTGTGACGTTTACAAAATTTATTTGTTCAATCGTTACATTTGTCAGTTTAAACCTATAACTGTCAAGTTAGACCAGGTCTAAATTTAAACATCTTTAGTGTAAATGTCTAAATGTTGCATTTGATCCTTAAAAGTTTAATATTTTGTTTATTTCTGGATCCCATTTAAATTTAAAAACCAGAGAAAATGTCTCGGAAAATGTATTAAAATTCTGTTATTTTATTTTAAATTTCTTTAGCTACTCTGTACTTGTGATATTAGCCTAGCAAAATTTAAGTTGCAACTCCACTTTATGGAAAGTATATATATTTAATATACTGTGCTGTTACATAATGTCGACTTTCAAAAAAAATATATATATTAATAATAAAATAAGTAATATATCATTGTCTTTTTTTATCGTGGAATGTGCACGTTTAATTATATTATCCTGTCATCTTCTTAACAAGTAAATATTATCTATAAGGGAATGTTTTGTTAAGAATAGGCAAGATAACACAATTACAACTAGTCGGTAAATTTCCTTTACCTGGAATTTCCCTTGTAATGAATCTTTCCTTTTATTAGAAATAGTAAAATTTGACCCAATTTAGTTCTGCTCATAGTCATTTAATAACACATATATAACCTTTTTTTTCAAAAAATTTTTTATTGAGCGCCATTTTCCTCCACCATATTGGATTCATACCAGTATTTTATCAGTTTCTACCTTCACACTTGTTTGGGCACGATTTAAAATAAATTCAATAAGTGGTTTTTGACCCTGATTTTTGAAAATTTTCATTATATTGCCATTTTATTCCGTCATGTTGAATTCGTACCAAAATTTTTAAAGTATAGCTCTATATCACATTAAATTTTCTTGCAAAATTTAAAATTTAATTTATTTAACCGCCATTTTATTCCGCTATCTTGAATTCGTACCACAATTTTACCAGTTTATGTCTTTCACACTTAATGCATGCATAAAATTTAAAATAAATCTAATAAGTAGATTTTCGCGCTGTTTTTCTAAATATTTTATTAGGCCACGATTTTGATTTGCTATTTTGGATTTGTACCATAATATTATCAGTTTATTCTGATGTAACACTCGATTTTTATGCAAAATTTGAGATAAACTGGTCAATTCTTTTTTAGTAATATTTTTTGTAACATTTATTTCAATAGGGCGCCAGTTTGTTCCGCCATATTGAATATTTACCAAAATGTTACCAGATCATCTCCATATGACCCCTAATTTTTGAAAAAGATTTAGAGTCAATCGGCCAAATAGTTCTTTACAAAGTTATACCCTGGACAGACATACCGACGGAATTGAAAAAATCGGTAAATTTCCTTTACTCGAAACTTTCCGCGTTATAAATCTTTTCTTTTATTAGGAATAGTGAAGTGTAACCCAATTAAGTTTAGTACATAGTCATTTAGTAACACATATACCGTACTATATTTTCAAACTTTCTTATTAAGAGCCATTTTGATCCATCATATTGTACTCCTACCAGTATTTTACCAGTTTCTACCTATCATACTCGATTTTTGGGTATAATTTAAAATAAATTCAATAAGTAATTTTTACATAGACACACACCGCCATTTTGTTTCTCCATGTTGAATTTGTACCAATTTATCCCTATGTCACATTCAATTTTTCTGGAAAATTTGAAGTCAATTAAATAAGATTTTTTTCCGATGATTTTTTAAAAAATTATTTGGCCGCCATCTTGAATTCGTACCACAGCTTTACAAGTTTATCTTTATCACACTTAATGCTTTGACAAAATTTGAAATTAATTTTATATCCATACCAAAATGTTACCAGTTTTTGGCTAACCTAGACAGACCGACAGACAGACTGACAGACAAAATTGAGAAAACATGTTTTTCGGCATCTAAGGACCGTGAAGATCTGAAAAAATCTCGGAGGTTCACGATTTACAATACTTCTCTTTTAGGAGGGAAGTAAAAACATGTTTGTGTATCTAGATTTTCACGTTAGAGGGTCCTAACGTGAAAATCTATAAACTCCTGGAAGGGTGATTTTTTACGATTACAATAATTTTATTTGGCCGCCACCTTGAATTTGTACCACAGTTTTACCAGTTTATCTCTATATTAAAATTAATTATTGCAAAAAATTTGAAATCAATCTAAGAAGTAGTTTTTTTCAAGGTGACTTTTAATATATTTTATTAAGCCGCCATTTTTTCCCACCATCTTGGATTGATCCCAAATATTACCAATTCATTTTTAGGTAATACTTGATTTTGTGGAAAAATTTGAGGACAATTAGATAAGATATTTTTTAGTAATTATTTTTTTTACATTTCGTTGGGTCGCCATTTTGTTCCGCCACATTTAACTTTCACCAAAATGTTACCATTTCATTTCCAAATGACCCTTAATTTTCTACCAAAATTTGAAATCAATCTCATTAGTAGTTTTTTATCTATTCCACGAACAGACCGACAGACATACACCCACAGACAGACAGAACGACGGAATTGAGAAAACATGTTTTTTGCATCTAGTTACCCCGAAACGTAAAAATCTGAAAAAATCTCGGAGGACAATTTATCACCATTCATATCTGATTTCTTTAACATTCTGTTCATTCTATTAGGTCGTTATTTTATTCTTCCATATTAGATTTTTACCAATACAATGTCATCAGCAATGCCGCGAACAGACAGACCTCGAGACAGACAGACAGACCGACGGAATTGGGAACAAATGACTTAGAATCATTAAGTATTTAATATATAGAGTGGTCCCAAAGAAACCGAAATTTTGTTTTTCACCTGTAACTTATTTGTTACTTGACCGATTTCATTTGTTTTGGACTTGTTTGATAGAGGAATAAATAGATAGATAATACGAAGATGGCGGATGCGCCCAAAATTTACCATAATATGAAAGGCGTTGGAACTTTTTTGTGACAACCTGTAGATTTGCTTTAAAGTCTATTCACTTTTGAGTAATTTAAGATTTTGGTGAATAAATTCGGTCAAAAAACACGTGAGATATCAGCAATTTACTAAAGGTCGTTATAACGTTCAATGCGCCAAATGAAATATTTTTTACCCTTACCGGGATTTGGTTTTGTAACTTTTTTGTTACTTCACCGATTTTATTTGTTTTCCGCTAGTTTAGAAGAGAAGTTAATAAGCTAGAGGCTCAAACATACATTTTTGACATTTTAAAGAAACTCGACATGGCAGATGCGCCTAAAATTTGCAATAATTTAAACTGCGTTAGTAATTTTTTGTTACACCCTGTATATTTGATTTTCACAGAATATTAAAGCCTATTAATTTCTGAATAATGAAAGACTACGGTGAGCAAAATCGGTAATTAAACACGTGAAATATCAGCAAGTTACCAAAATAAAATATTTTACATTAAATTTGGCTCAACAAAAATAAGTCTTTATGTATGAGCAAGCCATGAACATTACAGAAAAGATTAAAACAAACGAATTGCAACTATCAAATAACAATAATTTTAAAGCATTTTACTTATTCATAGCTATTTTTTATGTGAAAGTAGATAATTATGGTATTGTCTTTTGAAGAAAAAGTTGTGATAAAAAACATATGTTACCGCGGATACAGAGTGTGTGAAATTTTAAAGCATTTAAACGAGTTAAGAAAAAGTACAGTGTATGATTTTGTAGCAAAGTTAAGAGAGACGGGATCAATTGAGAGAAGAGCAACTAGGGGCAGACCTAGAACTGCACGAACACAGATACTGTATACATAGATAAATACTATTCTCTCTAATATTAACAATTACAAAATTTAGGAAAATATAGATCGTGTAAGAAACTTAGCAGTTAATCCAGAAAGAGCACCTAATACTAGCCTAACGGTTTCTCAACTAGCAAATAAAGTACAGATTTCTAGAAGTTCAGTAAAATAATTATTAACAAGGATTTAGAGTTGAAACATGTTAAACCTGGCTACATATTCAAATTGAATGAAGATATGAAGCAAAGACGACTAGTCATGTCTAGGTGTTTACTTAATAAATTTCGGCGTGATGAAATTTCGAAGATTTGGTTTTCTGATGAAAAAATCTTTACGTTATTGAGAACCCACAAAACGATTAGTTGTGTATTCTGATGGATTCAATAAAAACAGATGTGCCCTTAAATCATTTACTAAAAGAAAGAGAGAAATTTGGCAAGTATTATGGTTATGGTATCGGCGGCAATCTCGATAAATTATAAGGCAGAACTAATTTTTATTGACCAAGTAATAAGGCTGGATTCACATACTTATTGTGTACTTGTGTTAATGCAAATGCTACCTGAGATTGAACGTCTTTCACCAGACTTTATTTTTATGCAGGTATTTTCTTTGTATTTTTTAAACTAAAGTTTTCTTTTTAGCCGAGAAATTAGTTTTTGTATACATTATTTTCATATTTTAAACTAAAAGCACTGATTTTAGGATGGTGCCAGATGCCATACCAGCCGGTATACAATAAATTTTTTAAGAGGACAAGTAGCTGATTTTATAGTTATTTTATAGTCCTGACCTAAATCCCTGTGATTATTATCTGTGGGGAGACTTAGAAGAACGGATCCACAAAAACGGGCGAATATTTAATAGTATTGAAGCGCGCGGCAACGAATTATAGGTAGGTTGTTGGTACGAAATGGATCAGCAAAATATTGCTAAAGCTATTGATTCTTGGCGCAGGCGATTAAATTTAGTCGTTAACGCTAATGGAGGCCATATTTAATTTAAAAAACAATACTTTAAAAGAGAACGTTTTTATGAAGGTCTTAAATTATTTAGAAATAAATACGGTTTAAGACTTAGTGAAAATCAATTTTACGGGGTTTTACAAAAAATATCAAAAACGATTTAATTTATGGCATTATTTTAGAAACAACGCTTTACCTTGAATATTATAAATGTAAGTTAATGCCCTTTTTTATTGTTTTTTCTTTGGAGCAAGCCCAAAGCGAAAAAAATTGGTAATGTAACAAAAAAGTTACAGAGGAAATACAAATGCCGGTAACCGTAAAAACATTTGATTTGGCGTATTGATCGCGAAAACGACCTTTGGTAAATTGCTAATATCTAATATCTCACGTGTTTTTTGACCGATTTTCCTCATTAAAGACCTGAATTACTCAGAAATGAATAGGCTTTAATGCTCTGTTGAAATCAAATATACAGGGTATCACAAAAAAGTTCCAATGCCTTTTATATTATAATAAATTTTAGGCGCATCCGCCATCTTGAATTTCTTTAAAATGTAAAAAATATATGTTTGTGCCTCTAGCTTATTTATTTATCTTTTAAACGAGCCCAAAACAGATGAAATCGGTCAAGTAACAGATAAGTTACAGGGGAAAACAAAATTCCGGTTTCATTTGGACCACCCTATATTTTATATTCACCCTAGGTATATATATCAACCTACGTAGTGTACTAGCCATCAACACAATTTGTCTGTTTGCCCAGAAATTCCTATATAAAACACGAGGTATACTTTTCATCCTAACTAGGTACCATGTGTCCTACTTACATATAAAACTGCCGAATAATTTCAATATTCAACCCGGGCCCGGCAGCAGCTCCATACTTTGGAAATATCTCTAAGTATAACTCATCTTTTTTTCTATGCAAGACGTCTATTTTTACGTTTGGTTGATAACGGTAACACCCTTCGGCTATTAGTCCGTCCCATGATGTTTAATACAAGTACAGAACTCCAAATCTTCACCAAAACGAATATCACAACCCCCAAAAAAAAACTGGAAAGCGTCGCGCTGTCTAAAAATAGACTTCGGCCACAGATTATTAACAACCATTCTGATACCGCACTTCTGGAATTTCCATTCATAAACGTGTTTACTCGAACCCCATAAGCTGGGCGGAAACTCAGAGATGTACTCGAAATATTTTTATTTATTCTGAGCAGAACCTTACCAAAATATTTTGTGAGTAATATTTAACCAAGTTTAATATATTTATATCGAAAAATTAGTGTATACGTTGTAGTTATGCACATACAGAGTGGTTTGAGTTTTTATAGATTTATGAAACAATAAGAGCAAGGTTAAAATTTAAAATTATTGTTAGATCAGTTATATCGTTGAACTCGAAAACATTGTGCTTCAGTATCATGTAGAAAGTTGTTTAGCGCATGTTATATTCATTTCACTTCTGTCATTGGCGTGCGTGTAAAAGAAGTAAATATTATATGCTATTATACTCTCTCACATTACAAAAATGGAACATTATGTTTCTGATTTTCACAGTTCATGTGGTTAGCTAATTTAAATTTTCTGTTCATTTATATTTTTTGTAACATACATATATAAGTAAGAGTATGATTCAAGTGTAAGCTACATAACCTCTGACTTTTATGCAGATCGTTTATTTTTCTTGCTCTAAGATTAGATAGAAAGTAATAGTTTTAATGTTAACATGACAAACATGCTTTATGCTATCAATGCGGACAACACTAAACGCCAATAAATAAAACCACATGTGATCCTCGGTTCAATAAAAAATTATAGTTTAAAATATTTAAAAAACACGCGTTTGTCAGTAACGCACTAAAAGTACAAAATACTTTGTACTTTTAGTGCGTTACTGACAAAAGCTTGTTTTCTAGTTTTATGAAATATAAATTATTTTTTATTTTTTACACACTTTACTGGACTCATCAAAACAAAACAGTTTGCCCAAACTTTAGGTTCGATGTATGTAACCATATTATGTATTGGACTCGCCAAAACAAAACAAATGACCATCGGTACCATTTTATGAATTGGACTCGTCCAAACAAACCAAATGAGCCCAAACAAGAGGGATTTACTAAATGGGACCATATGTAGAATTTGGTACCATCGATAAAATTTGATACTGCCATTTCAATTACTCACACTTGCAAATTTTCAAATCGACACAACAATTAGAGGTAGGTTAAAATCGATTGGTCGTATCGAGCTGATCAGATAAGCTCGATGGTGCCAAATTGTATTATTAGCCGAATTAGTTATAGTTACAAAATTTCAGATTTATACAGTTAGACACAACAATTAGCAGTAGGTTAAAATCGATTGGTATTATCGAGCTGATCAGATAAGCTCGATGGTGTCAAATTGTATTATTATCCGAATTAGTTACAGTTACAAAATTTCAAATCCATGCAGTTAGAAGTAAGTTAATATCGATCAGTACCATTTGTTACCATCGATCAGCCCGATGGCACCAAATTATTGTATTATCATCCTAATTATGTAGGATTGAAACGGTTATTGATGATTTAGTTATCACACTGGGATCTTCAAGTAGTGACGACAAAACCTCATCATTTTCAGAGGAAGACAACGATTAGAAGGAATCGAACCATTAGCCACAGCCGTCAACCTCAAAAATGGCTTAGTTTTTTTTCATATATTTTCATAAAATTGTTCATAAAGCAGCTATCAATAAACTGCTTCAAAATAATTAATTTTTTGTTTAATACCGGGTGTCTAAAAATATCTAATATTGCAATTAATATTTGAAAAACTACACAACTCATATTTTTCCAAAATTAACACATCAATGTAGTTATGGTAGGGGAGCCAGCTCTCATTCCAGTGAACAAGATTTATCAAAATTTTAACTTATGCAGTTCGACTTTGGGCTATTCGGGTATGCCAAAAGTGACCGTTTGTCTCCTTCTGTCATATTACTTTGTACAGGGGGCGACATTGTGAGGTTCTATACAAGGCGTTTCCTAATTGCATGCTAATGTTAAAGTGGGGTGATTCTTGGACCTTTTTAAGAAAAAAGTTTAATATGAACCTAAAAGTCTAAACTTTGGAGATACAGGGTTTTAAAAAAACATTTTTTTTAATCCTAATTCTGATGCTATTATAGGTAAATAACTGTGTGAAATTTGATACACGTCTTTTATGCATAAAAGGGCATTTTTATTAACAATCAATTTTTGAAATTTCTACCAGTGGCGTGCATATGTAATTAACCTGGGTAAATCCATATGCTCCTTAATGCATAGAAGACAAATTTCATGCAGTTATCTACAATAGCATCAGAATTGGGATAAAAAAAAATGTTTTCTTTTTAAACTTTACCAGCCTGTATCTCAAAAGTTAAGACTTTTAGGGCATAAAAACACCCCCTTTAACATCAGCACGCAATTAGGAAATGCCCTGTATAGTACTTCACAATGACGGCCCTTGTATAAAGTAATATGACAAACGGAGACAGACGGCCACTTTTGGCATACCTGAGTAGCCCAAAGTCGAACTGCATAAATTAAAATTTTAATAAATCTCCTTCACTGGATCTAATGCTGGCTGCCGTTGTAAAATCTGGACATGTAAATCGTGTATCACTATACTGGGTGGTCCAATAATAGTGGACGTAGGCAGTAGCCCGCGAACCGTTAATGACAGAACTCAAGAAAAAATATATTTATAGGTAAATCGATCGAGAAAAATCAAAATTAAATCATTTTAAAATTCGAAAGTTCGCCGTTTTTGCAACACAAGAGAGATATAGAAGTGCGGTACACAAAAGAAAACAGACAAATATAGATAAAGGTTCATTAAGCATAGTTACATTTTTTAATTATTTGAAGTGCGTATAGTCAAAAAGAAGTGTCATATTATTTAAAGAACGACGGGACACCACTGTTTTAAAGAGATTTCTTGGCCGACCTTCCTAAACCGATTGACTCCTCCCGGTTTTCTTTCGTGTCCCGCAGTTTACATAATGCATTTAGGTCGATAGACCGAGAAATGTTTATGTTAACACCATTAATTTTAATGTTAAGATAAACAAGACACACCAAAATGCAAACATGTTTTTTCCCTTTTTTAATCAATACTTAATACACATATAATGTTAATATATCTAACAGAAACAAAATGGAAATCTCGGTAAGTAAAAAAATTAAGCTACATATTGGCGTAAAAAAAATCGTGAATATCTTGTACAAGGTGCATAGAAACAGTAAATATAATAATTCTAAAAAGTAAAAAATAATAAAACTTATATAAAGCAGAACTTTCTTAAAACTTGAGGCGTGAGACGTCATCACACTTGAAATAAAGCCTCGTGCTTTTAAAAAGATATTCAAATTTTCAAAGTTCTATCTTTATATAGGTTTCATTATTTTTTTACTGTCTAGTTTTATAGTCTGTAATCAGTTTTGAAAATATTAGATAAACAAAACAACATAACTTTTATCTGGAAGAAATAGTTTATCCAACGAAAAAAACCGAATTCCGCATTAATTATTCAATCAATAATTTTTGATAATTTGAAAATTATCAAATAATTACCGGATGCGTTTCAATTGAACAATAGTTTAGTCAGATCAATTTGTAAGTTTAGTGATATTTTTTCAAGGCGATATTTGAAAGTTTGTAAGAAGATTGTTGATTAATTTACATGAAAAAGGATTAGTAAAGACATTTTGACTTGTTCGGGAGTTCAAGAAAGTTTGTTTCAGATCTTCTCTTATGGCGAGAGATTTCTTAGTGCAAATGCTACTTTTACCACTAGAAAAAATTTATCCTAAAAAGTCTTTATTGTAAGCTAATGCAAAAAATTACTTTTTAACATTTGTCACGACTCCTTTATACGAAATAACAACATGAACACGCATGCGACTTTAGCGCCGACATGCCAATGCTTAAACATAGGGTACAGGATCACCCTGCTTATACGGTATCAAGATTTAATTTCATTAAATTGCATATAACATGAGCCATACTACAAGTTTATCTTCTTTGTAACCTCATATGCGTGAAGTTGGCTCCGAAAGTATTTCCGATTTGTTTAAATTTGGTGACGTTCGTTAGTGCTTCTTAGTGCTTTATTTATCTTCGTTAGTGCTTTCTTAATTTCCACAAATATATTTCTTTTACTTTTGAGGTCAGCCCCAAAACTTTTTCTGATCGACTTAAATTACGCGTAGTTTGTTAGTGCATTTTATTGCTTCAAGTAGTTTCGTTATAGCTTGCGGAATTTTGTGTTTCAATGTTAATACCCAAAGTTTTTTTGATCGGCCCAAACTAGATTTTGTTCGTTAGTGCTTTATAGGGCTTCAAATAGTTTCGTTCTCTCTTAATTTTGGAAATATTTATTATTTTGTTTTAAGGTCAGCCTCCAAAGTTTTTCTTACCTACCCGAACTAGGCGTCGTTCGTTAGTGCTTTTTGGTGCTTCGATTAGTTCCGTTAGTACATTCTTATTTTCCTAAATATATCCTTTATTTTGAGGTTTAAAGTTTTTCTAAGCGACCCAAACTAGGTATCGACATTAGTGCTTTATTACCTAATAAATTTTGGATACCGCATAGATACCATAGATGTTATTACATTTTTACGTTTGTAAGGTTATTTTGAACATCAATATATTTTGTTATAATCAATAAAATCATATTGAGTTAAAAAAATTAATTTAAAATTAAACTGTTGTTTGAATACTCTCTATAGAAAAAATCTTAAAAGAGGAAATTAAAAAAAGGATTATCCCAAAAAAGAAGCAATATATCCAACACCAAATGATTAGCATGTCCAATTTAAAAACACTAATTTGAGCCCATCAGAAAATATTTTCGAGGATGATCTTGAAACTAAAATAAGCTAATATTTCCAAAATTCAATAAGCAAACTACTTAACAATATCAAAACAGCTTTGGGGTTCAGCTTAAAATAATAAAGATTATTTACAAAAATAGGAATACACTACCGAAACTAATCGAAACACCAAAAATCACTAATGAACAACCCTTGTCTAAATCAATCAGAAATCTTTGGGAGCTGAACTTGAAACAAAATAAACGAAACTACTTGAAGCACTGATAAAGCACTAACGAATGACACCTAGTTTGGGTCGATCAGAACTTTGGGGGCTGAGCCCGAAATTTTAAAAAATATTTGCGAAACTAAAGAACTAACGAAACGAAATCAAGCACCTTAAATACTAACGAATGAGACCAAATTTGAGCAAATTGGAAATACTTTGTAGGCTAACTTTCAAACAAAATAAACGAATATTTCCTAAATTAAACGAGCAATAACAAAACTATCTGAAGCACTAAAAAGCACTAATAAAAATTAAACCTAGTTTGGGCCGATCTGAACAACTTTGGGAGCAGACCCAAAACAATAGTTAAAGAAAGAACTAACCGAAGCACCAAAAAGCACTCACGAACGACACCTAGTTTCAGTCGATCAGAAAAACTAATATTTACAAAATTAAGACAGCAATAACAAAACTACTTGAGGCGCTAAAAAGTAGTAACGAATGACTGATCGGCACAAACTACTAGTTTGTATCGATCAGAGAAACCTTGGGGCTGACCTTAAAATTTAAGAAAAAGTATTTGCGAAACTAAAAAAGCACTAACGAATGACACCAAATTTAATCAAATCGGAAATACTTTGGGGGTTGACCTTAAAACAAAGTAAACGAATATTTTTAAAATTAAGCAGACAATAACGAAATTACTTGAAGCCCTAAAAAGCACTAATAAACGGCACTTAGTTAGGGCCGATCGGAAAAACTTTGTGGGGTGATTCAAAACAAAGGGACGAATATTGACAAAAATAAAAAAGCACAAATGAAACAAATCGAAGTACCAAAACTGACTAACGACTGACGTTTAGTTTGATTCGATCAGAAAACTTTAAGGGGTGACCTTGAAATTTTAAGAAATATATTTGCGAAATTTGAAATTATATTATTTACCTTAAGTTTTTATATTTATTATATTATACATTTTTATTATTTCTTATGCTTGCTTAAATAATATTGTTTATATTATGTATCGAATTATTCCGTAGACAGACTAGTCTACATGTTGAGGTATGTAATTATATTAAATATTTGCTTCAATTAATTTAAAGTTAAATATTTTTATTCAGTTGCGAAAAAGCCAAAAAAGATTTTTGTTTGTCAATCTATACGCAACAAATAATCTGAACACATTTAAAAATAAAGTGTTAAGCCGTCCGTAATACTTTGTTCTCGATATACAAGGTATTACAAGAAAAAACATTATTTGGCTTATGTCTAAAAAACAGAGGGTTTTGGATCTCTCTTCATATATTACTTTTTGCTTATTTTGGGAGTACTATGAATTAAATATGTTTGAAAAAAGTCATTTGATGTAATCTTGTTCTCGCTATGTATTTTATATGGAATTTGAGTAAAGTTCAACACTTATGTATTTCTGAAACTAGTTATAGGATTGATTTTGTAGATAAATTTCATGAAAATTGTTGGTTTACCAAATCACTGACCAAATATATGTGTGGTCCTTATTTCTTCATAGTAAAATTTTCATGTGATGATAATACAGGTTTTAAGCGTAACTAGATTAGTAATTTGGGAACTATCAAGAAGCTGATTTCTTAGCAATAACAATCATTATGTAAGTAAAAAATTGCAAATACATTTTATAATGATTATATTAATTAAAGAAACAAATTACAATGATTTGTCAATGTTGTTGGGGCATATCAAGTTTGACAATGTCGAAGGAAAAATTTTGATTTATGTTTGCTCGTTAATTTTGTAAAAAATTGTTAGTTTATGCACACTTGTGAGATCTATAAGGCAATTACAATTATTTAATGTTGATCGTTGCATGAGTTCTATAGGGTCCTATGTAGGCGTTTGGTAAAAAATGGAATTTTTAGATCATAATGGTCCAAAGGTGGCGCTCTAATCACCTATTTCACATAGTTCTAAGTAATTTTGTAGTTTATTTGGTTAAAAGCTACAAAGCTTGTAGTACATTTTGTGAACAAATAGAATCTCGAGTTTCGTTTGAGAGTTTTTTGTTATGGAAATTTTAAACATTAGTTTAAATCTCAGTATTTACACAGTTTTAGTTTCTAGGAACTAAACATGGTTGGGATTTATTGTTCTGTAAAAGATTGCTACCTTAGCAAATCAAGTAAACATAGATTTCCCAATCCTCGCAACGATATGGGGAGATTTGAAAAGTGGGTCTTGCTCTGTGGCAACAAAGAACTTTCTGAAAGACCAGCAGGTCAAGTTTACTCTAACTGGAGAGTATGTGCAGATTATTTCTTACCAAATGATTTTGGAAGAAACACTGTTTTATTAAAAACTGCAATACCATCTTTAAAGTTACCAGGTATGATATATATTATATAAGTTTTCTTTATAGTTTCTTTTAAAATTTAGAGCATTTTACCCTAAGTAAAAACTGCAAGTTACACATGTTCTTGCTTTAATTGGATCTACCTCTTAGGTGGAAATAGGTTTCTATATGTTATTCTACATTAAACTATTTGGATTCTACACAGGGGTAGATGTAACTGTGTTCCTAATGGGGTGCATGTCCTTGACATTGTTTTTATAACATCGTATTGTTATTTTTAAGCAGATATTCCATGAAGTACCTAGGCTACCTTTATTAGTCTTTCACTGCTAAAGTTACACCGTATGTGTGGCTATTGCTTATAAATCAAGATTATCAATAAACGTCAGACAACCGCTCAATTTCTTTAAATGAAGGGAGCACTTGGTTATTATGAAAAAAAAGTTGCCCCCCTCTCCACTTAAATAATTGTTTTTAAAATAAATTATTGTAGTAAGCCATAGGCCCAGTGAACACTGTGCCTAATCTAATGGATAATACGGCATTCATTCTACAGAATTTGTCAAACTTTTTTAGTACAGTATTAATTTTTTTTATTATCAGTTATAAAGTTTTAGTAAAATGCAATTATTAGATACTTAAACTCGTAAAAACCCCACTATGTGTAATTTGCGCTTAAATCACTCACATGCTTTTTTGTTTCTTTTAATAGTTCCATTAAAATATGTTAAGTCTGTGGAACTTGGAGAGAATGAATTTTCAGTGGAGCCCAAGGCTGGACCAAATAATCCTCAACAGTCTATTACTACACCTAGAAAATCTCCTCGAATTCAAGCTAGAATTGTTGGTACTTATTCTCATGTTGAGCCTACAGCAGGTCCAAGTGGAATTCAAACGCTAGAACCAGTTCAGAAAATGTTACTCCTAGTAAGTATTTAATTTTACATTAAATTATTTTCTCATCATGGGGGAATAACTACAATATCTCATTCAATGCAAAAAAAACGCATTTGATTTACTTTGTCAAACTGGTGACATAAGCCGTTAAGAAATGTAATTATTCTTGTCAATTGATTAGTAGTTCATTTAAAAAAGAAATGTTTCGAATTATTAATTTTGATTGCATTTTTTTGTTAGAAAACTAATCTGTAGTTGTCTTCGCTAAAGTGCCGTCCCCACTTGAAGAGATCCTTGATACTCACCGTTTCTCACGTGGTTTGGTTTTTTAGAATTTGAATATTCGAATTCATTTTTAAAATCACTTTATATCTATATTGTCGTTTATATTTTCAGAGAATGAATGAATTTTTTAGGTACATTAATCTGAAATTTCTGCTATTGGTGATTTCTCACTCCAAAAATAGCTTTTTTTGTTAGATTTATATTTTTGAACATAAAATATTGTTTTAGCTTTGAAATTCTTGACAGAGTTGTAATTTTTTTATATTTTTGGCCATTATTTATAAGTTTTTTTCTCTAACCTGAAGAATACTGAGTAACATAATCTAGTTTGGCTGCACCTTCTGTAAGTCATATTTAGTACCAAATTGTAAAAGTGTTTTATTGTTTTTAGGTAAAAGGGGTTTGCTAAAGCAGCTAAATGTTACAAGAAAACACCAACTTACCCCAAAAACAAAATTTCTATATGAAAAAGCTTCATATTTCAAAATCCGTGCCACTTTAATAAGCACCAACTCCAATTTGTTGCTAAGGAAGAGACTGGAATATGCTGAAAAATTCGCTGTCTCAGAGAGATTTGGAAAAAGTTGTGTCGAGCATGGATCGCATTAGAAAGAGATTTTTTGAGTGCCAACTGGAAAATGTAAAAAGAAAGCCCAAGGGACGTATCTACGTCCCTTGGGCTTTCTTTTTACATTTTCAGCGTTTTTTCATTTACAGCGTATATCTATACGCTTGAACACAGGTTCTTGCATTGGCTCTTTATAAACATAGTGGGTCAAATTACAGGTTTATGTCTAAAATTTTTGCTCTACCTTCTAGAAGAACTGTGACAAAGCTTTTAAACAGAACCTCAATTCAACCAGGCATGAATGAAGAATTTTTTTCTGTTTTGAAGGGTGAAGCAAAAAATTTTTAAAACCCACAAGACAAAGTATGTCTTATCATGTTTGATGAGATGACTATTCAGCCAAGCTTAGGAGTGAATAAAGCAAATGGCAGTATAGTAGGTTTTGAAAACTATGGCTATAAGACCACCGACCAAACAGCAAATCATGCCCAGGTATATACTAATTTCTTTCTTTTTATAAAATTTTACAATAAGATACCGGATTACTAACTTAGTTACATATAAACAGAAATTCTATACTGGTTAATACAGATTTCAAAAAAACAGAGTCATCAATCACTTAAAAGTATAATATGCACTTTACTACGATTGTATTTTTGCTGACTTATTACTAAACACTGAATATTTTTTTAAGGTTTTCATGTTACGAGGCATTCGGAAAAAGTGGAAACAGCCAATATTTTACAACTTTTGTTATGGAGCCACAAAGTCCGAAGATATCAAAAGGATATTAAAAATACTTATAAGAAGGTGCAATGATATTGGTCTGCAAATTATTGCAACAGTTTGTGACCAAGGGTCAAACAATGTGTCTGCAATAAATTCTGTAATTAGGGAAAGCAAGGAACAATATCTGAGAATGGGAATTGAAAAGAAGGAAGAGGCATTTGAGATAGATGGTGGAGAAGTAACTCCATTATATGACATCCACCATTTGTTTAAAGGAGTTCGAAACAATTTTGTTAATCATGATTTACATTTTATGGAAAATGGACAAAAAAAGATTGCCAAATGGGAACACTCGGAAACTACGTATGAGATAGATACATTTTTTGGTTCTCTAAAGCTTTGCCTAAAGCTGACAGAACAGCATATAAATCCAAAAAAAATCAACAAAATGAAAGTGTCAGTATGCACCCAAGTATTCAGTCATTCAGTAGCTGTGGCGACAAATATGTTAGCACATTCTGGTAATATGGTATAGATATTTTACTTATTTGGTTGTATAATTTTTTTACTTTAGGATAAATGCATACAGTTCATAATTTAAATATCAAATATGTATTGTGGCTTAATGATCTTGGATTTATTTTTGTTAGGTTTAGTTTTATGTTTAGTTCCAGTCAGATCTAAGTTTTAAGTATTTTTCTGACAGTTAGAATTTTTTTATTCTGAAGTGTATTAACATAAATAAATACCTTAATTTTTTAGGAATTACTGGGCAGTATTAGGATAAAAAACTTCAGTCGCCACCAGAAGGGAAAGATACTGCAATATTTATAAAATTTATGGATGATCTTTTCGACAGCCTCAATACACATTCCAACCAACAAAAGGAAAAATATTAAAAGCGGGTGACCAAAAATTTTGGGATGAAGCTTTAATAAAACTTAAGAGTTTTAAATGTCAAAAGGACACGGGATTTTTTGTTCCGCCTAGTATAAAGAATCTCATTAAAACGATTGAAGGTTTTAAAAATCTTTTCAAAAAACTAGAATTAGCAGGATTTAATTATATGATCCCCAGAACCTTCAAGCAAGATCCGATTAAAAATTTCTTCGGGTAAATTAGACAGAGAGGACACCGATTTATTAACCCTACTGCAGAAGCATTCATACCAATTTATATATCGTTGCTTGTAAAAAATTTAAGTTTGGATCATTTATTTTCTGCAAACTGTGAAGATGATGACTCTGAGATTTCTTTAACTTTGCAGCGCCTAATTTCTCAGGTATGAATTTTTCTATTAAAATGTACTTTATTGTTTTTCCTGTACTGAATATGAAGTTTATTTATTTTTTTAAATCAATTGTCTTATTGTTTTCAGTGTTTACCAGAAGAATATGTAGAAGATACAAATTACGTTTCTGTACCTGCTGATTTACCTGCAGTAAACATTCCTTTAGAGCAGAAAATTTTCAAATATGTTTGTGGCTTTCTTTTAAAGAAGAACAAACAAAAAAAAATTAAAAACTGTTTCTGCACCAAAATGTATCTGCTCAGGGAAAGCAAATCTGATTTTGAACATGATAAACTAACTCTAGAAAGAGAATATGAAAAAACAAAAAATAAATTATATTATGTGAATCGAGAGTTCTTAAGCAAAATCGGTAAGGCCTATGCCATAATTAAATACATTTTAAACTTAAATTTACACAAAAAATGAGTTCTTTTTTATATATTAAAAGTTTTACAAAGTCGTATTGTTCTATCAAGTGGTCAGCAAAATGACATAATTTCTAAAACAATATTTACATATTTTATAAATATTAATGTGTATAATTACATAAATCAAATTAATAATGTAATCAAGAGAAAAAATCTGAAGCCTGTTCCCTTGAATGCACCAAAATACTTTAAGAATACGAAAAGTATACAGGAGAAACATTTTAATTACAAAAAATTAAACAAAAGGTAATTACTATAGCTATTTTTGATCGCTATATTAACTGAAAGTTATTTTTGGTCACTAGAATACTTCTTTTTATTTATTATTAAGAAAATGAATATTAAAACGCGTATTAATTATTTCACATAGTCACAAAAAAATTAGTTCATTTACTTTAATAAATATTGCTTAATAATTTATTGTAGTCATCGTGTATGGAGAGATAACCTTTGATTTTAGACTAATTCAAGGATAGTTCTATAAGGCAATTGTTCAGTTGCTGTTTTGTGACCCTATGTATTGTAATTGTACAATCTGATGCTTTTAATCACTTGTTAAAGGGTCATTATAATAGCCCAAGATCTGTTGACAATTACTATATGATACAGAGAACATCTTTTGAGAGTGAGAGCATTCTATAACTGTAATAATTTTTTAACTGCCTACCCATAATTATTAAATTATTTTACAGTAACAAGAATTTTTTCTTAACCAATGTCAAAGAATATCTCTACTGAGTGGAACCTTATATTCTGGATCTGAATTTTTTGTGTATGCAGTATAAATTTTTAGTATATTTATCTTTTGCTCCAACTTGTATATGCAATGTTCTAATATGTTTTGTTATAATATGCTGTAAGTATGTTTATTTTTAATGAAATATGTTCTTTGAAATTGTAACACAAGATTAGTTTATCTTGTATGCCGTGTGTAAATATCCATTCTATTTTAATTATATGTTTTTTTTTCTTTTATTGCATTGATATTATAACATGTTTAGTAAATTATGTACACTCATTTTATATTTATATTATTATATTATTGAAATAAATGTTTTACTTTTTTGTAAGATTTACTTCTTGTGACTAAAAATAAAAGCTGAAAAGAAGCAGTGGTATGCCAGTGCACAGTGGAAAAGTAGAATATAGTAAGACGGGACAGTTCATTGTGCAAATGTTATATTAAAATCATCCCTAGGTCTTCCATATAATGAAACACATTATCAGGGAATTGATTAGACGAAGGTGAGTTAATAGGTAAATCACCAACGAATACCTAAGATTTTGATTGGGAATATAAAGAAAATATTCTTGAAACTAAATACAAGATGCTGGTGTGAAAATTGATGACACTCCATTCATCAATCAATTTTTTCACTTGCATCTCGTATTGTATTACTAATTCTTCTAAAAATAAAAAATGCAAATTTATTATAATTATTCTCCACCCTCAGAATGTTAATTCGTTCTATTTTTTCATACTTAAGCTACAGCCTTAACTATGCACACGGGATAAAAAGAAACTTGGAATACAGAAGATTTAAAGTTTTTGCTCTGTTATCCTATAAGGTTATCAAAATAAAAAACATAATTTAAAGGATAAAACTTATTTTAAAAACGGTTTGCAGTTTTTTCTCCTAATTTTTAGTAACAATATATTCTAATTTCAACTTTTAGCTTATGTTTATATGGAAGTCCCTGATACAAAAAATGCAATATTGATTCTATGGTAGCCAGAAATTAAACTTTATTATTAAAAACATTTAAATGGGAAATTGCAAGGGTATAGCTTTTTGGGGAAAAAAACTTTTTAAAATGGTTGTATGTGTTTTTCAGATATCAATATCTCGAAAAAAATACAGGTACGTTAAATAAGTGCAGTGCTAAAACTGCATAATAGTTTCTTCCGCTTCGACAGATGGCAGCTCAAACAAAGTTTTAATGACATGCGGCAAGAGTCCAATCTATTCTAGGATATATATATATATATATATATATATATATATATATACATATATTTATTTATCTATGGGTTTAGCAGCGAGACAGACGCGCTGACGCGCTTCAGGTTAGAACGAGTTTTCCATCGGGCACCAACGGAGGTAAAAAGTAAGGTATTTGGAGCAGCTTTGCTCGTTAGCCAGTTTGGCTTTTTTTCGTTTCTTTTTCACAAGTTTCTAGTAGAGAAACATTTTCGGTTGGTGTTTTCTTGTACAGAGGCAAGAAAAACTCACCAGATCTAATTAGATAGGTCGGCGACCCCGTTTTTACTACTGTTCAAGTCTCGCAAAGCCAGGTTATGGTGACGCCCTTCTTTTGTCCCTTGTAACTACTACTGGATTGGAGTTCACGATTATTGCAGCTAACAAAAGCTACAAGGTATTTGGTGACTAGATTATCCATCTCATCTATACTCAAGACAAGCTATTACTCTGTAAGTTAATAAATACATTTCCATTGTTTATTGTTGTGCAACTATGTCGAACAAATCTACAACAGATTAAATGATAATCGCTTCTTACGAAGAAAATAATTTAATACAGAAGTTTTAAAAATTAATTACCACAATAATTCAATCAGACATTTATTCTCTATGTTTATTATATCAAACATTTTTGTAACATATTACTGGTATGAATGACGAGTGAATGAATGAACTAGATGTTAAGCGAGTCACATTTTTTATAATTGGTTTGTTGCCATTTCATATAGCCTTTAATAAAAATTTGTTATTTTTTAAAAGCTTGCTTTATTTCACAACTTATGAACTTAGCCTTTCAGGAACTGAACAAATAAACAGTTTAAACAAAAACTTGCTATATAGTAACCTATGGTAAAACAGTACACTTTTTAGCTTCTGTTTGGCTATCTAACAAGACAGTGGTCCTTCTAATAAAATAAAAAATCAAGTTTCGTTTTAATTTAATAAATAAGTGCTTCTCTGAACAACCAGGTTTTCTCCGGAAACCAGGCCCGTCCATAAAGCTTCGAGCCGAATGTATTTTGTTAGTTACGTTCCTGAAAAAATCTCTAAATAAATTTTAAACTGTTGTTTACACATTAAATCCACAACAAAAAAATATCTTTTGCTAGTTGTGAACTTAAGTAGATAAACCGGTTGTCTTTCTATAAACATATGTAGCTAGAGTATTTTGGTAACGAGAGAACGTCTCAAGTCAAACCCGACGGTGTTTTAAGCATAGACAATTTGTCTGTGGTACAAAGGCTTCAAAATAAAGTGAGTATAAAGATACAAAACTCTCTATACTGTACTATTAAATAAAGCAATTGTGTGTTTTATTACTTGATAAACTGTATATACGTATTGTACTGTGATTTGCTGATATTTTATAATTTATATACATTTATTTGAACTTTTGGTGTTTTTTACAGGGCGGTACTTGATATTTTATATCTCCAACTGTATAGTGATTTTTTAACCATTTATTTAATTAGGTACTTGTTTAAACATGTATTGAAAAAATTGTATAGATTTGTTGAATATATTTGTGAAGCGTTTAACGTTTAAAATGGATTTCGAAACCTTAAAAACACAACGAGCTACTATCAAGGGACACATTACTTGTGTAAGCAACTGGCTAGCTGCAGAAGCAGCTAGTGAAAACAGTGTTAGATAGTTTTTGAGATAAAATTTAACAAACTAACTATTGAATTAGACAAATATCAAAAAATTCAGGATCAAATTGAATCCGTACTTCCCTAAAATGTAGTTGACAATGAGAATCGTGAAAATGTATAAAAATTCTTTTGAAAGAATGTTAGCTGAACTTCAAACATACATTGATAAATTGTCCCCTTGTACGCCTAATTCGTCTAGATCTAGTTCACCTACTCAAAGCCAACAAGGAAATATACTTACTCCTATTTCTACTATTAAATTACCAGAATTAAAAATAAATCCATTTGACGGTAAACTATCTGAATTGGATACTTTCTTTCAACTGTTTGAGGCTCTTATAACAGACAATCATTCTCTTAGCGACATAGAGATATTCATGTACTTAAAATCATTTTTAAAAGAGGAACCATTAAAAATAATTCAAAATTTACCTGCAACTAACGAAAAGTTTCAGGTTGCAATCGATCTACTTAAAAACGTTATGAAAATAAATTAGCTGTTATAAATGGACATTTTATTTCTCTATTAGAAACTGATCCAATTGTACAATGCAATTCAGAAAATTTACGAAAATTTGTAACGAACGTTAGAAAAAACCTTGATCAAATAAATAATTTGAATTACTCATCTGAACCACTTTGGGAATTGCTTTTAATGTATTTATTTCAAAAGAAACTTGATCCAGGGACAAGACGTGTTGTCAACAGTCACTAATTCCAAATCTAGATAATTTCATGACATTTCTAGAGCTGCAAGCTACGCATCTAGAAACTTTATCACTGTTCATTTAAAATGAAAAGAAGCCAAAAGTGGCTTTACTTACTAATAATCAACTAAGTAATACAAATAATAAAAAACATTTTTCAGGTTGTGCATTTTGCTAACAAACAAACCATAAAATTTATATTTGTGAAAAATTTAAAAGATTACAACTAACAGAAAAACGCTCTTTTGTAAATAACAAAAGGCTTTGTTTTAACTGTCTAGGTTCAAATCACTCAAGAAATGTGTGTAACTCTTCGGGATGTTCTTTGTGCGGTCAAAAGCATCATACACTCTTGCATGAGCCTAGAGACCAAAATTTTTCTCATCGTATTTTCAACTCACAGAATAGGGTTCTCTAATAACTCAAATGGCCAAAACCAAAATAGTTCAACCAACTCAGCGCCTATAAATAGGTCAATTGATTTTTCTAACAACAAACAAATTATAATCAAAGACATACTATTTCCTCTTATCAAAATTTAAATACTAATCGTAATCCCACCAACCCTCAAACTAGGTCAACTTCACCCCCGAATGAATCACTCCCCCCTGTACATAATGAAAATCAAACCCTACAATCTAACTGTCTAAATTTAGCCACTAATTACGGTAAACAAGCACACGTTCTTTTAGCCACTGCTTGTATTACTGTTTAAAATGCGCAAGGCCGTCCCGTTCAGGTCAGAGCTTTATTAGACTCGGCCAGTCAAAACTCTTTGTCACCACGAATTTGGTAGAAAAATTAAACTTTGTTCCTTGCAATAAGTCACTATGCATCAGTGGCATCTCACAAGAAAAATGGTAGATTTAAGTCCCTATTGACATCTCCAAACTGAATATTCCGTCTCACTTTAAACTTGTGATTCTTTTTATTCTAGTCCTTCTAATGTAGATATGCTAATTGGGATTGATTATTATTACAATTTACTTTCAAGTGATGTTTTTAAATTAGGAAAAAATCTTCCTGTATTACAAAATAACCTGTTAGGTTGGGTTATTGCTGGAAATGCCCCTGTTTCCGCCCGTTATGAGTCACTGCATAACTTAAACCCCTTTTTACTCACCGGCCGAAAGAAATGGGGATGGTACAATTTCACTATTTGTTCATACAGATGAACAACCCCCACTCGAAAGTTTATTACAAAAATTTTGGACCATGGAAGAAGTCTCAAAAAAATCTATAGTCTCTCTAGAAGATGAAAAGACTAAAAAAATATTTGTTGACACGACCCAAATACTCCCCAATGGGTCCTACTAAGTTGATCTACCTATTAAATCCCCTGAGGATACTAAAAGGCTTGGTGATTCGTTTGTAACTGCCAAAAAAACGTTTTGAAAATCTAGAAAAAAGATGTCAACGAGATACTACTTATTTTTCTGAGTATAAAAAATTTGTTAATGAATAACTAGACTTGAATCATGCTCATGTCGTTCCCTTGAATCTCACTAATGAACATTCTCAAAATAAATAATTTTTTCCTCACCACGCTGTTATAAAGGAACACAGTACAACTACTAAGTTAAGAGTAGTTTTCGACGGATCATGTAAGACGACGACAAAAGTTTCACTAAATGACATAACTTTAAAGGGGTAGGTCTTATAAACATGTTTTCGTACCTGTGACATTGAGAAAATGTACAGGCAAATTTGTATCAATCCCAATCAACTTTTTTACTTAATATTTTATGGAGAGAAAGTCCACATGAAACTTTCAAATGTGTGTGTTCAGTTTTAACTGTTACTCATGGCACAAGCCGTGCCCCTTTTCTTACTACACGGGTCCTGCAGGATATAGCAGAAAAAAATGAATTAAATTCCCCCCTCGCATCACAAGCTTTAAAATATCAATGCTACATGGACGACATTTTAACTGGATCTGACTGTTTGACAGACTTAAACTTGTTACACAAACAACTAAATGAAGTACTTAATTCTCATAATTCTGATTTGCACAAATGGGGCTCGAACTCAATTCAGCAATTTCTTAAAGAAATATCCCAACAAACTCCTACTGAGTACATAACTGAAAATAATCCGAATAAAGTGTTAGGTTTAAAATGGAACCCTCAAACAGACCACTTATGCATTTCTATCCCCTCTGTCTCACTATCAGGCCCTGTTACTAAAAGAAGAATATTATCAGTTCTTGCACAATGTTAGGATCCTTTAGGCTTGCTAAATCCCGTTATTGTCGTAGGCAAATTAATCATACAAAAACTTTGGTTATTAAAATTGGATTGGGATACACAAATCACTGACCAATAAATACTGAATGATTGGACAAATTTTATTGACTATCTACCCCTACTAGCAACCCTAAAAATTCCGAAATATATTTTTGACAATACAGAAATTGATAAAATCGAACTTCATGGATTCGGAGACTCCAGTGAGAAAGCGAATGTGGCCTGTGTCTACGTACGAACCCTGTATAAGAACGGCACAGTGTCAACACACCTAATTTCCTCTAAATCACGAAAGCAATCTCACTCCCTAGACTTGAACTATGTGCTATGCTATTACTAGCCAAACTCATTCAAACCCTGCAGACCTGCCAAGTCGGGGAATGTCTCCTCAAAGCATTTTTGTTGGTCTGGCCCCAACTTTTTAAGAAATACAATCTCTCACTTTAAAGATCAAGCTTATATTTCTGAGCTCCCTAAACAAAGAAAAATCACTTTAGTAAATATAGATTGAAGTAAATATAATTATTGGAATTAATTTTTTTACTGCTTTTCAAAATTTTCTTGTTTACGACAATCCTTTGCTTATATACTTAGATTTTTAAATAAAACATCCCAATTAGAAGTTAAATTAAATGGACCCCTGCCAACTTAATTTACATTTTAAAAAGTTTACAAAAGCAACACTTCCCTAAAGAGTTCAAAGAACTCGCAAATAATCGATCTATAAGTGATAAAAATGTATGGTCTAAATCTATTTTTAGACGACAGTGAATTGATCAGAGTGGGCGGCCGCTTAAAGAATGCCGACATTGAATTTGAATAAAAACACCCTGTGTTATTGCCGGCTCGTAATTATGTCGTTTCACTAATACTAAATCAAGAGCATCAAAGATTAGGACATGCAGGCTCAGGCAGTGTTGTCAAATTTCCGTTTACGTTTTTGGCCCTTAAATGGAATTAGAGAAACAAAAAAATTTATTAAAAAGTTTGTTACTTGTTTTCGTTTTAGAGCGCACTCTGCGCAGCAAATTATGTCAGATCTCCCTAAATATAGATTAGAAGTCACTCGTCCTTTCACTACTACAGGAGTTGATTACGGTGGCCCCTTTATAATAAAACCGTTAAAATTGCGAAAGGCCCCGGAGCTAAAATGTTACGTAGTAATTTTTGTTTGTATGTCTACCTATCTAGCTATTCATCTTGAACACGTAACGGAACTTTCTACGTACAGTTTTCTTTTAACTTTAAAAAGATTTATTTCACGTAGAGGAAATCCCTCAAAAATCGTGAGTGACAATGGCTCGAACTTTGTCGGAGCAAGTAACCAGCTTAAAGAATTATATGATTTTTTTAAGAAAGAAAATAATAGCATAGAAATACAAAATTACTTGTCTCAGGATGAAATTGAATTTAAATTTATCCCCCCGCATAGCCCACATTGGGGAGGTATTTGGGAACAGGCTGTAAAAAGCACAAAAAATCACATGAAAAGAATGATTGGAAACGCTAGCCTTACGTTTAAAGAATTTTATACTATTTTAACACAAATAGAAGCAATTTGAAATTCTCATCCTTTGTGTGCAATGTCAAATGACCCCAATGATTACCACCCCTTAACCCCTGGTCATTTTTTGATAGGATCTAGTTTGACAGCCTTTCCTAAAAAAGACATTACTCACATTTCTGAAAATCGTCTTAAAACTTGGCAACAAATTAATCATCATCAACATTTTTGGAAACGTTGGTCAATTGAATATTTTAATCGCTTGCTACATCGTCCTAAATGGATGAAACCGACTACTGATTTGAAAGTAAACGATCTCGTTTTGCTTAAAGATGATGATTGTCCTCCACTAAAATCGGGCATTACACAATTATTTCCCGGAAAAGACAATAAAATACGAGCAGTTAAAATTAAAACTCAAAATGGTGTTTTTACTCGTAGCATTACCAAACTATGTCCATTACCAAATAATGATTAAGTTGTAGAGGCACTTGCTGTGTTGTGTTTTTTACTGTTCTGCTGCTTTTTAATTTTCTCGCGTGTCTTTTTAGATTAGATAGGTCGGCGACCCCGTTTTTACTACTGTTCAAGTCTCGCAAAGGCAGGTTATGGTGACGCCCTGCTTTTGTCCCTTTTGTAACTACCACTGGATTGGACTTCACGATTATTGCAGCTAACAAAAGCTACAAGGTATTTGGTGACTAGATATCCATCTCATCTATACTCAAGACAAGCTATTACTCTGTAAGATAATAAATACATTTCCATTGTTTTTTGTTGTGTTGTGTAACTGTGTCGAACAAATCTACAACACATTAGATGATAATCGCTTCTTACGAAGAAAATAATTTAATACAGAAGTTTTTAAAATCAATTACCACAATAATTCAATCAGACATTTATTGTTTATGTTTATTATATAAAAGATTTTTTGTAACATATTACTGGTGTGACTGTCCAGTTAATGAATGAATTAGTAGTTAAGTATAAGGCACATTTTTTATAATTGGTTTGTTGCCATTTCATATATTCTTTAATAGAAATTGGAAAAAGGCTTGCTTTATTTCACAACTTATGAACTTAACCCTTCAGGAACTGAACAAATAAACAGTTTAAACAAAAACTTGCGATATAGTAACCTATAATAAAAAAGTACACTTTTTGCTTCTGTTTGGTTATCTGTCAGACAGTGGTCCTTCTAATAAAACAAAAAATCAAGTTGCATTTTAATTTAATAATTAAGTGCACCTCTGAACGACCAGGATTTCTCCGGAAAACCAGGCCCGTCCAATTCCTGAGTTTGAGAAAATAATTAATAAAGTAAACGTAATCATTATTTAATATTTTGGTAAAAACTTATGACTAAAGAAAATCTGGAACGGCCTTTTCCTGACTTTGGCATTAGCAAACTGATCAATTAACTCAGCTAAATTTCACTTCGATGCAATATCGTCTTCAATATTTAAAATTGATAATAACGCAACCTGTCTTCGCTCATTGTTGGTCTAATACATTTTTTTAAGATTTTTAGTTTATTAAAAGATATTTCCAAATTGACAACTGTTACAGGAGGCGTAAAAAATAATAAAAATATAGAGAAAACTTCAGGAAAATCAACACGAATATTTTTCAATTACGTGTTCGAAAATATGTCCAATTTTCATATCTTTTTTAAGATCGGTCTTGACTAGTTCGTGAAACATGGTAAATTGGTTCACAAGGGAATTAGAAAAAATGTCCCGGTATTTCTCAAATAAAGCGTGGCATCTAAAAAGTCAAAATATTCTTTTTTACAACGCGTAGCCGAAAACCTTTGCCTTATTTGATTAGAAGAAGAAATCAATGCAATAGTAATATACACGGACCTTAAAATAATGTTCTCTATTATTAAATTGGTGATCTAAAGTGAGCTCATCAAAATGTTTTGGAACTTAATAAAACTAACGTACGTTACGGCCTGTTGTAATCTACCGTTCGACCCGTGATATTGGCCTGTCCCGGTATACTAGAAAACCCGTCGATTTTAAAACTGGTTGAAGTGAATATTGATAATACCTTGGTGGATCCCTTATGACATCAAATTTCAATCAATCTGATTATGTCTTCCTAAATGCGCTGTGTCCACTAATGAAGCATACACTCCAATTACATGGTCGATCATTTTTCCTAGTCCTCCACACTTTCTGCACAGATCAATGACACTAACCTTCAAAATAATCGAATAACTCGGTCTTGGATCGGTCTCGTCTCCGGATCTGAGTGGTTGTTTCTAAGCCCTGTAAGTGATGTTTAGATTATGCAATTCTAAAAAATTAAATTACTACAATGAAGCCCCTTCTCCTCCCAGGTAGTTTGCCTCTCTCTTCACAGTGCTTCCGTACGGATTTTGTATAGTCCCACAAGCTAGATTCGGTACCGCATACCCTTTATACGCCCTTGTAACTCTCTATATGAGCCAATTTTTTGATGCAAGAGGATGATTATATTTAATCTTAGTCAAGAGCCGTCAAATAAAACATTACTATTACTTTCTAAACAGTGTGGTTACGTATAATAATACATTATAGTCGTAAATAGTTTGTTGATGATGGACAAACAGGTGATGACAACATTTTTCAGATTTCGGTAGCCGCCTTTTTTGTAAAAGGAAAGTATTGCCTGTCGCAAGGGGGAGAGGGGACTATTCCGGAGAGCTAAGTATTCTTTTAAAACTCCTTGAAAGTATTGGTTGGATATTAGGGAAGGCTTTGAGTCAGTAACTTTGGATCCGATGTGGTACTGTGCCTTCCAATGTGTCAATGATTTCACGGCATTCTGTTATCTCTATGTCAAGCATAGCCCGTGTTTTCTCTGAAGCTTTCTCAACTGATGGCAACTAATTAGATCTTGTCATATTGCGAAGGTGCTGTCCAAATATTCCAGAATTTTTCTGAATCATACCGGTTGTTTTCTGCAAGTTGATTATTTTGTTCTTCAAGTTCGGTAAAATTGTTTGGCACCCCTCATAATATCACGGTTGTGTCGTTTTCTCTTGTCGATCTGGTTGAATCTCCGGAGTCGGCTCTGTTTTGCTTTAACCTTTTGTCTAGGGTCATTTTTGAGGAAGATCAGATTTTGCTCATAATCACGGTTTTCAGAGGTCGTTAACATTTAATATAACTTTGAGTTTAGTGGCAACTTTTCTACTTTTATTTCCATTAAGATGTTCATTTAAATGAGCGATATTAGCCCGAAACTCATCAATTTGTTTATCAGCCTCTTCCCCCAAACTGCTTCCTGTAGCTTTTTCGATGTATTCATTCATTATTGTTACTTAAAGATTAAATTGATTAAATAAATATTGCCAATAAGAGTAGTTTTTTCCAAAGTAAAAAAAAACAAACAAAAATAGATAAATGTCAAACTAAGAAATAACTTATTCAATATTTTATTAACCTGTTCCAGATGTTAAAAATAGGTGGATGCTTAAATTACCCAGTAAAATTAGTTTATTTTAACAAAAAATTAATAATTATAAGAAGAGATAGGTATCTGAATCTATACAGATGTATAAGTCAAAAGGGAAGTTTTAGTAGTATATTTCATTTCAAAATGCTTAATTAATAAATTCATGCATAGGCCCTATCATATCATACCCAGTTTTCACATTATTTTGAATTCAGATCTTTTTATAACGGCTCATGCTCATGCTATAAAGGGCTGAGAAAGCACGGCCGCGTTAGAGGACGTACATTGACCCCTGTGCGGCACTGTTACAGAGCGATGCGGAAAGCACATTTCACAGAATGAGCAAAAGCGTAAATAGGTGACGTAATAAATATACGAGGTGCTTCCCTATAATTTATAAGAAATAGTTTAAATTCTGATAACAAACATTGAAATTTAAGTTGTGTGATATTTACCTATTAGCTGCAAATGACAACTTCTGCTTATGAATATTATGAGAAAAGGTTAACGTTCTAGCAAGTTCGGGAGTTAAAGAATTCAGTAAACCTCTTTCTGTGACTTTTGTTGACATGAAAAAGCAGTTTTTTAAGTGTAGCTACAGTCGCTTATTATTTTCCCTGTTTTAAATAACGCCACCGAACGTAGAGACAGACCAGGCCATAATCGTTATCAGTGATGTGAGTTTCTACCACCCTTGAAATTACCTCATATTTAAGAAAAAATTCAGCCGAAAAAAAATAAAGAAAAGAGAGGAGTATAAGTAATTGTATTGTCAGTGTAATTTTTTGCAAGAGATTGACATATTTCTGAAAAACCTACTGCAATCATAATTATCAAGAGTTTTTAATACTTCAGACACTGCCAAGGAAGATTATTTAACGGAAAATATTGTTCTCGATTGGTACAAGCTATGTGTATCATATTTGATTATCGATTGGTGGAAGAAACTGGACTATATCTAAATCTCAAAAAAAATAAATATTTAAGATTACGGTATCTGTTAAATACTAATATAAAGAGTTTTGGCAAACCTAGCACTTTCCCCGTATATGTATGAACGTCAATGGTTTCCTCAAGTTGAGATTTAAATAATTCCCGAAAATAAAAAAGTAATATCGTTGTTCAAAAAGTGGTTTTACCACCCTAAGATTATTATAAGTAGTTCAACAAAAATTTAAATACAAAAAATAAAAAACAAATTAGGCATTTTCGACCATTCGAAAAAAAAAGTTAAAATTTTAATTTTGTTTTTAGGGATTTGTCTTATCCTTTTAAAGTATCCCTAAATAAACGAAAATAATGTTTTTATATGCAAAAACCAGAAAATACATTTTACCTGTTTTACCCTTTTTTGGGGTCTGTTTTATCCTCCTAGGATAGTTCATAGTGGTAAAAAACATACTGTTCCATCCTTCTTAATAAACACTTTATTTACTATTAATAGTAACTGTCATGTCTAATATGGCAATATAAATTCTCGCATGCTACTTTTTTGCGTTTTTAATATATACCATCAAATCGTCGGGCGGTGGTGTTCTCTGCGCCATGGCCGACTTGTCTCTGCCTTTGCTCTAAAGGCGTGTTTAAATTCGGATATTTACTTTTGAGTTTTGAAATTGTTACCTATTTTGTGTTCTCTAAAACGTTGAAAAACCCGATCTATATTTTTTCGAAAATTTTTGCGACTATAGAATTTTTCCCATTTATAGTTCATATAGTATATTAGTAATGTGGCCTGTGATATGAAGAAGTAAAAATTCAAAGCAGCTGACAGGATTTGAAGTGAATAAGTGAAATAGAGACTCATTCGGCAAAATCTACGTTCCGAATAGTAAGAGTTTACATTATTGTATTTAGCAGATTTCAGGTGAATGGGACAGTAATTAGTATATTTTCAGAAATCCACAGGAGAATGGTAAGGGCTTTGACTGTGTGTCATGATGTTTCAATGAGCTAAGTGAGACATTGGGCTTAAGATTCACTCTTAAGCAATCCTTATTGTAAAAGTTGAAATCTTCATTAATTATTTTTGGCGCTAGTTGTACTCGTCTTTCAACTAGTTGACTGTACTGATGAAGACCGAAGACCTTAAATCAGAAAGACGTGTCTATGGTTAGCCAAATTTCATTGCTTTAGTCATTCCAAAAAATCAATTGTTACTAAATACTAGTTTTTGCCGCGTTAATATTTTCCTACTTTGGCTTCACTACTCTTGGGTTAACTCTTGGTGACTCTGGTGTGGTTATGTGTGTTCATTTTGGCGCTAGTTGTACTCGTCTTTCAACTAGTTGGACTGTACTGATGAAGACCTTAAGTCAAAAACACGTGTCTTATACTCACGCATGCGAGTTGCCTGACTCCAACGAAGTTTCGGTTAAGTTCCTTTACAGATTGGTTTTCCCCATTTACAATAAAAAAAATGTTTCATTTTGTCTAAAAAAATTAAAGATAACACAATTTATAACGTAACTACTAAAAGGCTATATACGAAACTAAATATAACCATACCCAAGTAACATTTTATCCAACCCAAAGTTTTATAAAATGGTAATCATCTTAGAGAAACTTGTGTTATATAAACTGTTTTTTTTGCGCCACCCCAAATCAACATTTATTTTATAAGAGGTAATAATATCTTGACACTCTATAGTACTATTGTGCCACCCAGAAAGTTTTTATAAGTAGCATACAAGTAGCTTTAAGCATTAAATTACTAGAGGTAATATAGAATGTGTTTTATAAAGTCATGCATAAGTATTTGATATATCTAGCGGTGACTGTAGTTTGTATTCTTTATATTATGTTACTCTAGCTGCCAGTAAAAAACTAATAGATTTATAAATAACCTGTATATCATTATTTAGTAGTTTAGCCAGCAATCCTTCTCTTTAGCGTTACTTGAAACTTTTTCGATTCGTACCGGCATAGAGGTTAAACCAAAAATACTCCAATTACCTTGTCTGAGAGATATTGTTGTATGATGTTTAAATACAATAATAGTGTAACTACCATTGAATCGAAATTAATATAAGATTGCTTATTTAAAAAGAAATATATAGAATACAGAGACCTCCTTAAAGTCAACTTAAAACAGACTATAATATTAACACCAATATCAATACCCTGTAGATGGCGTTAGTTCTTTGCCCCGGTTTATAAAGGATTCATTAGAAATTTTCAGTAATATAGCATCACGTAAAGATTTATATGATTAACTTTACTATTTGCAAACTCTGATTACCTTAAAAAAACCTCAACGGCTGACAATTGTTACAAAGACATGGATGCTTGTCGCCGCCGTGTTGGATAAGCGAAACGGTTTTAAAAAATTAAAAGTAATAGCCCGATTTGAGTGTTTGCAAATTGATTAATTGATTAATTTTTATCACTATATATGTAGTTTTGGAGTACACTGTTAACTAAAAGAAAAAACATTTTTTTTTAATTTTCTCCAAAAGTTTCAATTTTTGTTTAATTGGTGGCGCTTGAATTTTAAGGGGTATACAACATGTCATTTATCAGCAAGCTATGCATGGTATTTATTTAATACATTCCAAATAATAATACCGAGAAAAAACCTGAAGGTTCCATATTGTTGAGGGATGCCACTCAGCAACATTTTTAATTCCGTAAAGAATAAACCAAAATGTGCAGTGAAATGAAAATCACATCTACTAAATGTGACAGTCAAAGAAAGTACATCCGCTGTTTTTTCATGTAGGTGGCGTTTCTTTTAGCAGATTATTTACTCGATCTCCTATTCGATTTAAACGCTCCCGTTATCTCTTAAATACTTTAATATAGCTCTGATTTGGTTTGATTGCATTGGCACAAGTATTGCCGAGAATTCGTTATTAAAACCTTTAGTTCTATAAGAGTTATATAATTTAGGTAATTGAGACTATTATTTGATTCTTCATTTAAGCGCTTTAAGGGTTATATTTCTGTTACAAATACTTACTAATAAAACTCTTATTAATATAATAAAGTAACAGAAATAACACGGTTATTTTTACAAAACTTAAAATGTTATTTGTGTATTTTACTAATGCTAATAAGGAGAAAGACTATAATAACAAATTAAGTTCCGGAGATATGGAATTTACCGGGTTTTTATAAAAAATCAATTAAAGAAGAAATTTTTTACCCTGATTTTTATAAAAATTGAATTAGTCCGCCATGTTGAATTCGTACCAAAATGTTATCAGTTTATCCCTATATTACATCCCATTTTTGTGTAAAATTTGAAGTACATTAAATAAGAAGGTTTTTTACGAAGTTTTTTGAACATTTCACTTGGTCGCCATTTTGTTTTCTTGAATTCGTACGAAAATTTCCCCTATTCTTTTCTTTAAATTACACTTAATTGCTACGCAAAACTTTGGAATCAATCGAATAAGTAGTGTTTCAGACTGATTTTTTTAACATGTTATCAGGTCACCATTTCGTTTCGCTAACTTGAATTCGTACCAAAATTTTACAAGAGCTAGGTCACACTTGTTTAATGTGCGAAATTTGAGGTAAATTGCATAAGAATGTTTTTAACATATTTCTAGTCAATCGGGTAAGAAGTTTTTGGCGCGATCAAACTGACAGAGACCGACGGAACTGAGAAAATATTTTGTAATTTTTGGAATTTAGAGACCCTGGAACGTGATCTAAAAAAATCTCGGAGAGTGATTTTTTCACGATTAAAATACTTACCAGGGAATTCAAATTTACCTTATTTCTTTTTTAAAGTACCCAAAATATACGTAGTTGCGGAATAGTTATTTTTGTAAAATTACAATCGGATTTATCGTTATTAAATTCGGCCATAACCAAGCCCAAGAACCCTGAGTAGACAGACAGCTAAAAATCTCGTTTTTAAAAAATGAGTTGTATTTATTAATAGCTTCTTATATCCATAAGTTCAATGTTTATAACTTGCCTGATAAAAACTAATTACTAAATTAAAATTAGTTGATATCACATTTCTATTGAAACGATGTAAACGTATAGTTAAAAAAAACTTTATGTAGTAAGCTGCTAAACATATCTACATGTTTTGAAAACGACCCTTTCTAAGAAATTAAACACTTAAAATCTCGAATTGCTAATTTCAATTCAGATAACAGTTTCATTGTAAACACGAAATGGAACGATGTGTCAGATTTCCATTTCTTTCCATCGATTGATTTGAAATTTGGGGAGTAATATTTTATATTATGGTTTTTTTTTCATATAAAAGTCAAGTTCTTGGTACTTCTGGTTTAACCCTAAGTGAAAACCTTTTTTTGTTTACTTTGTGGCTCATATTATTCAAGTTGAAATTCTTTCTTCAAATGATTTCATTTGATTGCAAAATTAATTCCCATTGATAATATCTAAAAAGCAAAAAAATACGCCAAACAAAAATTATAGTGGTATTTAACATGCTTTATTGTAGCAGTACGTGAATTAATAGTATTAAACTAGTAGTGATGCCGCGAGACGAGACGAGATGAGAGAAGGCCTGTTCTCGTCTCGTCTCGTGACATAAGGGAAAAAAGTTTTTTTAGTCTCCTCTCGTGATATAAAAATTAGAAAAACTATTCCTAATTTGTTAACAGACGATATAATATTAAAATTAAAAGCTTGCTACTTAATTTTGTAATAAGAGGGTAATTTTTAATAATCTGAAATCTAAAAACTAGAAGAAAAAACGATTTATGGAGATTAACTCTCAATTCTAAAAATTTTTAATTATTTTTTAAAGAATTTTCAAATTTAAATTTGAAACATTGCACAGTTTTTTAGCAATTTCGTTAGCCTCTTGCACCTACTGCACTTGAAAATGAACTTTACTGCCTCTTATGAATGACCCAACAAACCACTACTTCAGGGAAGTTGCACATATTGAAAATAAAAGTGGTATTTTTTTCGATGGTTATAAAAATTTGTTGCAAGACGATTTCGCGAATGAAACAAAATCGGTTTTAGTAAAAATGATATGAGTGAAATTACCAGAACATCATTAATTGTATATTTTTAATGTTTTTACGTTGCCAGAATCAAACCTAATAAAAATAAATCAAAACAGATTCTTAATTAGTGTCGCTTTTAATGTTGTTTTCATTTTCAGGTATAGAAAAAATGTGATGTATTATCATTCCGGATATATATTCCTGTTCACTCTTGTTCTGAAATAAAAACGCCATTTGGCATTTTCAAATATTCCCGTTCGCCGTTCGAATGTAGGCAGTCTACATGCGGACCCACTTGTCGCTGTTCGAGTGGGAGCAGTCTCAATTCGGACCAACATATACATCAGACGTACATAAAAAATTCGAAGCTATAAATTTAACTATACAACGATGATTACAAAAATATTTTCTTTTTAAAACTTAAAATAAAAAATCTAATGGAGCTAAAATATTATACGCAATCACTCAGTACTTCCTTCATTTCAGACTACAGTTACTTACACCAAATGAAAACCTTAACAAAAGACATTAGATAAAAAAGCCTTAGAGTTGTGCTTGTATAGGGGTAACTCATGAATTTTCGTCCAGACAGATCACCCCTAAGATGACCTGCGATGGATACGGAGGTTTTTTGTTTTGTTCACTTTTCGATTTTTAGAAAAAAAATGTCTGTATGGATGTGAACAAAATCTGCGCGGACGATAATTTGAGAACAGTCTGATTCTTTTTAAATTTGCGCCGAGATTAGATTTTGGGAATATCTTTCGCGTAGATACTTGATGTTCTATTCGAAAATATTGTATACAAAATAATTTTTGTCCAGTATTTATGGTCTCCCTAAAGGAATGAGGCAGCCCCCCGGATACGAAAAAGAGAATTCAGAAAACGTTAAAATATGTAAAACTTTTTTTTTATGTAATGTATTTCAATGGCTTTTAAGTTGCTTAGATGAGAGTGATATACGACAAATTTATTATATTATTTGTTATTTTTTCAACTATACAGGGTATCCCTAAGATAATGAAACCGCCACCTGAAAAATGAAAAAAAAAATCAAAAGCATTCAGCATGCTCATTTTGAAACACGTCAAATTTATTTTATTATTTTGTATTGAAAGACATTCTTTTCCAATTATTTATGGTGGTCCTAGGAGCAAGAAATACGTCCCTGAAAATGAAATAAAAAATATATCAAGAGCGTTTAGCTTTTGTTAATAAACGGTGAAACAGGTTATTTTTTAATTTTTATGTATATAAACAATTTTTTTATTATTCAGGATTGCTCTAGAGATATAAAGCAGCCTTCAAAAAACGAAAAGTTTTTTCAAAGCACTTAGTATCTGAATATAAAACATTTTTTTCACTGTACAGGGTAGCGCTAGGGAATAAAAGAGCCCCTTAAAAATTGCAAATATTTTTTTATTTGAATAACACTTAGCTTAGCCCTGTATAACAAGGCAAATTTATTTTCTTTTTCTTTGCATACATACGCAATTCTTTTCTTCTTCTTTCAATTTTTCTCAGGGGATAAAAAAGATCCTTAAAAATTTGTTGAAATTTTTGTTTTTTTTTTAAAACAAACCATACATATTTTACAAAAACAGCAAAACACGACAAAATTATTATATTTTTTGCCTGTAAAGCTCAACCTGAGAAAATTATTGATGTATATAGTGTATGTGTTTGTGAAAACAGAAAGTGGTAACAACCGATAAATTAAAAAAGGAACAATAATTGTTTCCCTTATCAATTTTATTTTCAAAATCTTGAGAAAACATGCGGTTTTCTGTCATTTTTCGAAAATGTATCAAATTTAGCAGTCAAGATAAATCACGTGACTACCTTTTTTTCCCATTTGAGCAAAAACTTTTTGCAAACTCACATTTTACTTAGGGCAGTTATTACAAAAAAAACCCATTTGTGAAAGAACAGAAATTCGCAATTTTTAATCCAACTTCTTCATGGCGGTTAATAGATCAAAAAGCTCGGTAAGTGTATATTTGCTATACCTACAGGGAATCTGAAATAAATTAATACCAAAAACTTAAGCATATCTATAACGAATCCGAAACTTCATGTTGTAGCTTTCTTAAAACAAAATATATTTTAATCAACAATACGGCAGTATTGCGTTGCTTTGTCTATTATCATAATATAACAAAATTAACTGTCTTTTTTTTGTGAAAATTGGAAAACAATTACTTGAGTTTACGTGATATCGCCAAAGAGCGAGTTGGAAACAGTATGTTGTTGTGGTCGTCTTCTTTGTTATATGTCGAGTAGTTCGAAAAATAAGTGAAATTTGTTCTTTATAGAAATTTGTAATTATAGTGGATTACTGACGTTTCATGACGTTCTATTTTAGCTTTTAGGATAAATTAAAGGCAAGGGTGTTCTGCCGAAGCGTCAAAACATTTTTTTTTTAAACTAACAATATACGTGACATCACTAATACCTAAGTCACAAGTATTTTTTTTCGTATCTATACCAAAGAAAATTATAAATATTAACAATATAAAAGGAAGGTCAAGAAACTCTTACTATATATATATATATATATATATATATATATATATATATATATATATATATATATATCCTTTCTAATAACTTACCAAAAGTAATGTTTAACCTGTTAAATATCAAATCGAACATTGAATTGGGTTTTGAAAATAATTTTAAATAGATCTCACATAATAAACATTAAATTTGCAAAAAACTGAAAGAGTAAAACAGATTATTTTTGCTCTTAACAAGGTATGCAAAGGTTAGCTATAAATAATAAATCAACAATTTTGTTTTCTAATTTTTGCAAAAATAAAGCAAAATTTTGTTATAAGTATAAAGCTCTTTTAAACAATTATCATAAAAGACAAAGAAAGGCCGTTTTCATTTTCGTATTCGAGACGAGTGGCGAAAATCTTTCGTCTCGCCGGCATCACTTTAAACTATGGCGCAGTAATGCGGCCGTATCATATTTTTTACACTTTTTTCTAGGCCTATTTAGAGATAGTTTCCCTATAGAACTTAGAAATTACATTTATATTTTACCGTAACCATGTGTTTCTTTAAAATGCAATGTGTACAGGATGTGTCACTAAATTTTGATGCTTCCCTACAGGGTCCACAGCAGTATATTGACATAAATTGTAAATATAACAGTTGTAGAATTTCTCTCTAACCCAAAAGATTTTAAAAAAAGTAAATTGCACAAACCATTATAATAATACTAGTTATGCTTATATACCAGTCCTTAAGATAATATACGTAAAAGTAAGTTTAGTCGTGACAATTTGGGAAGGCGAAGCCAACAATAAATCATTGAACTGAAAGGTATACATTTTTCCTTTTAATCGACACATATTGCGATATACTTGTCAGACCTTTATAGAAGTAAGTAAACTCTCAATAACCAAGAAAAGTAAGAGGTTTGGTTAGGTTAGGTTAGGATAGATTTGACCAATACTTATTAACTAAATATTTATTTAAATTGGGCTTATCAATGCCGTTAGGACATACTTCAACGCATGGAAGTATTATAGATATGAGTGACGAGCTGTCCATTAATACAGAGTATGCCCCGAAAAAGGTATCTACATCCGTTTCAGTCTATTGTTTTATCGCATACGTATTCCTAAATGCATCTAAATATATCATGAACATTGAGCTAAAACCTAACTTATAAAAACGACCAGATGTAATGGTCCACGATTTCGATTTTCAGATATCTCAACTTCTTTCTTTTAGTAGAGCCTGCCCTGATAGATCCTGTGTCAACAAGCTATATGCCACGTTGTCATGTTTATGTTATTTTTTACATTTTTCTGTAAACCACAACCGTACGGATATGATTTGATTGGCAATTCTCAATATTATCCGGTATTTATATTTTTGACAGCTGTCAAAATATTTTTTTAAATAAATTAAAAGTCTAAAATTTACATGAATTTGTGTAACTGGCTTTTAAAATTTTTAAACTGTTTGAAAGTTACAGGGAAGAAACATTTTTTTTTAAACATGTCTAAATATTTTTCTAAATAATTACGCCACAATACTTACACGGAAATGTAAAAACTGTATTTAAAAATTTCAAGTAGTTATGAAGTTGTGGGAAAAAATAGTTATTTTGACAGACGTCAAAATATTTTTTCATATAAATTACTCCACTAAAAGTTACATTTAACTGTGAAAACCGTATTTAAACATTTTAAGCAGTCCAAAAATTACAAGAAAGAACCGTTTTTTGAACAGATGTCAAAATATTTTTCTGCGCCACTAGAAGTTATGTTAAACTGTGAAAATCGTATTTAAAAGTTTTAAGCAGTTCAAGTTACGGGGACAAAATAGTTTTTTTGACAGCTGTAAAAATATTTTTTTTTAAATAAATTACACTAAAAGTTATATGGAACTGTGAAAACTGTATTTAAAATTTGTAAGTAGTTCAACAAAAGAAACAAGCAAAAAAAACAGTTTTTTGACAACTGTCAAAATATTAAAAACAAAAAATACATTAAAAGAAGTCACATAAATCTTTAAATACAGTATTTAAAATTTTCAAGCAATTCAAAAGTTACGGGGAAAATTTTTTTGCAGCTATTTTTTTTATTAAATTACGCCTCTAAAAGTTACATGAAATATCTTATTACTGAAAACTTCAAATAGATACTGTGAATCATATAAAAGTTTCAGTAAAGAAAAAAGAATTAAAAAATTGAGGGCTGTGAAAACAAAATGTTAGCTTTTTGTTACATTAACTTCCTAAATCGATGTCTAACAGCGGAATGTTTTACTAGAAAAAAAATACAGCCATGAGACCAGAATTTTTAAAGAAAAAAACTACCCACTTCCCCTATATAAGATAATATAATATATGCTTTAACTTTATACTGAAAACTTTATATAGTGCAACCCGTTCTTTAATTTCTCTTCTTCTCCAGGAGGCTGCCTCATCCATTTTGAGCTACCCTGTATGATGGACAAATATTTTAGGTTTATTCAAAAAATTATATAGATTTGACGTATTTCGTCGTTTTCGAAATAAAACCACAATTATATTTTAAACATATATAATCGAAAAAAATTAAATATCTACGCGAATGGCTTTTACTATTTTTTAATGTTAGAATATTTAAGTCAACTATTTCTGTTTTCAATTTGACTATTAATGGTTTTGCATTCTTAAAATCAAACATTTATGCCCATGACACCCAAAATCTAATTCGTTGAGACACTGACCTAGTCTATTTTTGGTGGAAATTTGAAACTAATATATTAGATCGTTATATGCTTTACTACTTACCCAAAAGTATAATAATGAAATTCGTATTTACTATATTACACTCCCTATGTTAAACATAATAACCATAAAAGTACCCAAAAGTTGAGCCCGTATAATGAAAACCTGCCAAAGTGTCAAAAAATTCCGGCCTATAGACTGAAAAATGCATCTATCCTCTATCCAATTACCAGCAAGCATTTCGCTGCTCTAACTCGGGTAGCACTTTTATCAAACGAATATTGATATATCCATATGTCCCGAATAACAACTAAATTTCTTACGAAATTTTACAAAATTGATAAAAGTATTATATCTCAAATTGTGGTTACCTCAGTGGCGTGCAGTCCATGGAAGCGAGGGAAGCACCGCTTCCCTGTACTTCGGGATAATAAATAAATATTTTTTTAGTTTATAATGCATTGCAATTAATAAATGAAGGTACTACATTTTACCTGAAAAATTATTCAAACGACATTAATGTATCGACATAAAATTAAATACTGAATCCGCACTTCCCTATCGCATCGAGTCCGCCAACGTGGTATGTCGGATGGCTGGATCGGCTGGAAGCGCTCCACCAGCCGCAGTTCAGTTCGCCTATTTTCTTAGCGTTAGGATCGCTGACCTTGCGTTGCCGACGCATAAAGCACTGGGAGTAATTACGTTGAAATCGGTCGTTAAGCAGCACTCGTTGGACCGCCTTCCGCTTCTTAATTTCTTAATTTAGCGAAGGCAGAGAGTCGACGACGGGCAAATAAATAAAATTAATATCAAAGATTTAATGGAAAATTAGGATTATAAAATTTTTTCGTGGTTGTCTATTTGATTTTTTTTTTGCAATTGAGGGACTATCTACTGTAAACAGTAATAGTGTAGCAGAAAACTATATTTGTATTGTGTGTTGTTTGCTAAAAAATGGATTTTCAAGTAGAAATTTTGCAGCAAAAACCGACATTATTAAATCTGGTAGGCCTGGACCCTATTATTTTAGAAATCCTTTTATTCAAAATAATCGAAAAGAACTCGTGCTTTGGATTTCTACGTTCAAAAAAGGTTTCCAAAAGTTGCTCCGACGCGATAGAACTACAATGGACGCTTAGTGCAAACAGTGTTTCAATACCGTGATTCCTTAATAGACTTTTTTCAAGACTTTTGGGACAATAAAGAACAATGAGATGCTGAATCTGTTACTGCTGGCTTTTGGGCTCAGTTAATTTTTCTTTTTCAGAATTTCCGGTATAGGTACTTTATTTTGTGGGGTTTCTTATTATTTTGAAACAACATGTCATGCTCTGATATTGCTGGTTTATATTTTTTTTTTCAAGATTTTTAGATGGGAAATCTGAAAAAAATGTCCCATCTCAGAGAATTAACCTCCAGACCTGAATTTTGTTTTAACATGGTTTCGAAAAATGTGGTCATGTCGGACGCCACTGCTCAGTTTACTAGCAGCTCTACCAAAAATTTGTTTTTGTTTTTACCAGAAGATGCGCCTATTAATCTTCTACGATCAAGCACCATTATCAAGCAACAGCGTGCCAATTTCGACTATGAAAATTGGATATTTTTAAGTTTTCAGATTTTCACCAAATTTTGTTCAGGTTTGATTGTTCTTTTTGTGTTCGCAGGTTGATTTTAGTTTTCCACGTACTCGTGATTTGCGTAAGAAATTGCCTGATATTGACTTACACACTAGGCTGTGGTTAGCCAACTGTGGGGTATCGAATCAAGGGCTTGTATGAAGGTTTCTACAATTTTTCCTGGTTTGCTTCATGATTACGCTGTCTATAATTAGCTGCTTCTTGCATCCTCGGTTATTTTTCCTGCACCCTTTTTGCTCTTCCGTTAAAATGTTTTTGTGTGCTAGATGTTGTTCTATTTTCCTGAATTTGTGGCTGTGATGATCCTATATAAGGTCGGAAGGCATAATAGGTCGGTTATTTGACAGGCTTTTAGTGTCTTGTCTGACCAAATGCTTTTCCAGTATTTTATAATTTCTTGTTTGGTCGGTGGTTCTGTTACTCGTCATCCTCATTGCTCATGGTTTTTTGGTAGAACTGTTTTTCGCTTCTTCGAAACAATTTGTTAGCGTCCTTTCTTTCATTTGACTCTCTGTATCTTCGGAGTCTTGTGGTATAAACGGATAATTTTTGCTTCAGAGTGTGAAGGATTTCGGTAAGCGTGTGATCAGGAGATGTAGATTTGATTTTCTCTACACTTTGTGTGATACGTTTTGACTTTGCATTGCTATTCATGCATTGGGTAAGATGTCCCAATTCTTTTCTAATTCTGTTAATTTTGTTTTCAATCCTTATCTGCCATTTGAATTTTGGTTTTATGCTGTTGGTGTTTCTGTGTCGTGGCAGGAGTTTCTGATTGTTCTGTGTTATCGTCGTTATGTACTCGCGTATTATGTGTTCGTTGATAGTCTTCAAGATTTTGTGTGTGTCCCGTTTGGAGTTTACACGAAAAATAAGATCTCTTGTTGTAGGATCGGTGCCTGACCATTTGTTTAGATGTGACTCCATTTCTACTTCGACTGCTTGTATGAGAGATGGTCCGAGGTGTAGCTGTGTGTATGGTGCTTTGGGCGAATGATTCACTTGTCCTGTGTGCTATGTGGTGCTTATCACTCAATGTTTAGTTGATGAATGTTTAGTTCGGCAGCTACCATAGTTTTGCATGCGAGTGGTGTGAGCTTACTGATGTTAGTGATGACTCTTTTTTGATCTATTACTCTCTGTTCTGTGACAAGTGTTTGTATTCTGGATATTGTGCTATGAAAAGTGTATGCAGTTTATGTCCGTATCCTGATGAAATTGTCTCAAGTTTGGTAGCGGTGTAGTAGGAATGCATCACCGTTCGATTCATTTCGTCTGTCCTTTTAATCTTTTCCTTGGTTTACCTGCCTTGATAATTGCAGATAGTCGTTGCGATATATCCGCTGTTGCAATGGGCTCAAGTTGTTGTGTTTGGCTAGCATCTCTGTCAGATGTATTTGTGTATTCATTTTGGCAGCGCATGATCGGTTCGCTCGATTCTGTAGTGTGGCTCATGCGTTGCTCTGCCTTTCACACCTTGGTGGGTGCCAGCTTAGCCGGCAAAACACTTTTGGTGGGTCTATTTTCCTTTGCTTGGTCGTGATCGTTTCGGTCGAGCTGTTCGGTTCGCGACGTCCTCGACCGTTACGCCGCTCGCCCGATTCTTCATTTAATGATGCTCTGTTGTTTTGGTTGATGTTTTGTGGTGTTAGAAGCTCAAAGTGTCGCGACATTGGGTCGCCTGTTAGTAGAAGGTAGATCATTTTATTGTGTATTTGTTTGCCTATTATTGTTGGTCTCTCTTTAACGCACATCTGTTTCGTTTTTTTTGTTCTTGGTTTTGAGAAAATATAGAAGATGTGCTTCTGGGTTTCCGAGAGAGCAAATATCTCTAGGCTCGTTCCATATGTAGTGGTTTTGCTCATGAACTTATAATAGTTGTTGAAGTCCTTCATTTCGTCTCCGTGAAATAACGAAAATATCTAAAGTTCCAACCAGTTTTATTGTAGGCACTTCAATGCGTCTTCTCGAAGTTTGGCATGATTGTTTTGAAGGCCGTATATGTGCAAGCTGACTGATCGGAACAAACAACTTCCGTCTCCAACAATGTCGACTCTGATGAAATTCTCGGGAATAGGTTCGGCTGTAGCAATATTTTCGGCAAAGGCCCGCCTTTCGCCGACACCGTCCCCCATGCCGTCACCTTCAGCAGTGGCTCCAAAGGTGCCCTGGCGATCCCCAGGCAGCGGCTCTTTCCCGAAGCTCGATGCTTTCTCCATTTTCATGGGTGTTCCATCATTTGACCCTGGGGGCCCAGGTAACTCGGGTCCGTGGGGGCGTGACTCCCTAGGCAAGTTAACCGAGGTTAGTTGCTCCGTGCGGTTTCAAAGGTTAGGAGGGGTTTAGGGTGGCTAAGGTTAGGGTGCAAAGATAGATTTTGCGCCTAACTTGAGTATTACCTTTTTAAAATTATGTTATCATTGATGTTCAATCAACAAAATTATGACACCGGATAGGCTTAGTGCACTAGCTGTATTGACATGGAGTAGGAGTACGATATACATAGGCAACAAAATTTGTCAAAAGGAAAGTAAGCAAACCGCATTTTAAAATTATGTACCTAACTTTCTTATTATCTGATCTTATCTGTCCATCGAAGATTTTATTTTTTAATATATTCCTTAAGGCATATATTGGGTTGTAAAATATTTATGATAATTAAAAAAATAAAATAATATAAATTGATCAGGGTTGGTCTCTGCAGGATACTCTCAGTTTGGAAGAGTAGGATTGCATATTGTTCCAGAAAATCCAAGAATAGAAAACACTAAAAACACTAACTAATAATGAAAACACACATCGGAGATTTCATAAAGTCATTATATTATCAATATCTTTCATTTGTAATTATCAGTAAATAAAGAGTAATTTACATGCCTTGAATAAGAACGAAATTCCAAAGTTTATTTATTAATTTTTTTTTAATAAAATTAGTCTTTTAGGAAAATGACAAAAAAATTAGAAACGTAATATTTAAAATGTTATTTAACCAAACTACATGACAAAAGATAAAATAACATTGTAAAAAAAACTGACACAAATTAAACAAAAAGATAACAACTTTGCGAAAGCAATTGGGCGACTCTTATTTCAGGATGGTCAGTGGCATACCTAGAAAAAAATAAAAAACACATCTGAGCATACTCGTTCTACGAAACTCGACTCAACTATGTTTAAACAAAAGTAATTAGAATTGTAATATTAATGTAATAAAATAGGAAATCTGTTACTTAGCAAATCTCATCAAATTGCATTAAATAAATCCTTCAGATCTGCTCATTATAATTATTGTGATGGTTATTAACAGAATACTCGATTGTTATACTGTCCCAGTAACGACAACGTACTGACAATGAATGGGCATCAGACCCGATACTCCCATCCAAAGAGCCTAAACACAAAAGTATCAAATTGTGCAATTCATAGCACAGAGGCTACCCCAGGAAAATAAAAAAAAACATCAGATTGATTCAGCAACCTCTGATCTAGACCACTTGACAATAACACTCTGTCTGTACTGCTGAGTGCAATGTACACCAAAACGCGAGGATCCCCTCCAGACACAGAGCTTTGTTCTGTTAAGTACCTTTAAGAGACGCACAATAGTCCCATAACTGCTCAGGACAACAAGAAACAATAAAACAATTGTCAAGACATCACAGGCAAGACGGTCAACAAACGCACAGACGATAAGTAAAAATATCTCTTAAATTGGATTTTTTAAAATAATATTAATAACGAATAATGGCCGGAACTAATACACACACGGAATACAGCGAAGGTCGTTCATCAGGAATTAGCCACAACATACAAACTAACGGAGAACACAGACCCTTACCATTATAGTCCAACATCCATACTTGAAAACGAAGACTACAAGCTATACTGGGACATTGACATCCACGCAGATAAAACAATCCCTGCAAACCGACCCGATATCACCTTTCTATGATGTAGATGAAGCAATGGCTTCATCTACTACAGCAGCTACTCGGAATTTGCTGATTCTACAAAAGGCCGTTGTGTTGCGAACAGCCCGCATAGTACACAAAGTGCTATAAATCAGGGGCTCATCAAGGCCGAAGTCCTGATAAAAAAACCCTAGGTACACGGTGTGTACTCGGTATTTCTTAGTAGTAGAAACCATAGGATAAATGTTATACTATGTGAAAATAAATAAAATAATAATAATATGAACTCGGAAAATTCTTCCACAACAAACAAACTAACCTCCACAAGGCAATAGTGAAGGCAGACAAGAATTATACACCGCTCGACCTGTCCCAAACGAACCATGTATCAGACGCACATAGTTACATCCAATCACAACTAGAAAAGATGAACACATGGTCTTAAAAAACACTCCACGGAAGACACAGATAACACATAAAACAAGACCATACATAAAAAGCTTTCACGTACGTGGTTACAAGAAGGGCAGCTATTCCCCGACTCAGAAGGCTGTGAAGGGATTATCAACCATTCCAACAAACAAAGAAAGGTCACCCTAGATGCACGGTGTGCACCCGGTGACCTTAATTCAGTTTATACCATAACGTTAACTTATGTGAAGAGTCGTCAATAATAATAATAAAATATCGGTAAAAGCAAATATGTAGAAACAAGTATACTCTGTGAGAAAACTCATGCTTTCTTGTAGCTTAAAAGTACTACAAAACTAGCACAATCAGTGTGAACGTAATTTTATTACACTATTAAACGAAACCAGAACTCAAATGAAATCAAATAACAAATGAGTATAGCCCTGGGGATTTTCTTTAATGTGCTTGACTCATAAAGAAATCATTATATCGTTTTTATTAATTAGAATGTGTAACTCAGGAGTAAGCTGGCTCAAAAAATCAGCTCACTTAAGTGAGTCAGTGAAACAGCTCCGCGGTACAGATCTTTTTCCGTTCTGACTCAGCTCTCACTTACAGTGTAACGGAGCGAGAACTACCTGCGACGATGAAGAGCCGCAGAGTCACCGACCCTAACCTAACCTAAAGAGTCGAATTGCATTGCAATATGTGCTGTTTGTTACATTTTCGATGCGGCGCGAATTAGTGGTCTTAACTCATTAGGTTTTATCTTTTTATTTCAGCTGTTTAGATGTAAAATAAATACAAATATAGATATTAGATATGGTTGGAACTGCCTCTGGGTAAATACGCGTACAAAATAAGGCAATTTACTATTTAAGAAAATAATGTAGGTTGAAAAATGCAATAAACTTAAATATTATTTATTCTAACATTATGGAAAAGAACATATGATGACTTTTTTTCGGCAATATCGTGAAGTCATTTTTAATATTAATTATACAAATATCTAAAGGTTTTAATACCTAAACGAAGTAAATAAGAGCCTAATTTATTTGATAAATCTCCAACAGAAATTCTGCATAGTTAGACTGTATAACGTTAAAAATTAAAACACTAAACTTGACCAAATCGGTGGTTCTACGCCGTACTAGCCGAGCACGATAGCCCATCCACTTTACAACTACGAGCCGCCAGGGTGGCAGAATCGTAGTCCGGGAGTCAATTCATCAGTTAGGAGCCTTGTCAAATGACGTGTATTTCGCTCTTTCGTTTCGAAGCTCAATTGAGCCGACTCAGTGAGATGACTCAGTAAAGTGAGCCAAAGTCAGTGAAGCGCATCGTTCAAATGAGTTAAATGTCCCATCTCTATTATTAATACTTTCGGCATCGCAAAGCGAGCGCTATACTTGGCAAGCATTATACGGTAAAAACAAAACAGATCGATAGGTTTATCTTAATTGCCCCACGAAAAATATATAATGTGAGCATATTTTACGAATATTCGTTTGTTGGGTTAAATAAATACTAGAAAATATAGAGGGTCTTACACTTGTAAAGCACGCGAATTAATGATATCCTGATTTTCTCGAATCTCCCTGGTAACAATAAATCGGTAAAAATATAGTTCACAGTTTAACGAACTTTCGGACACATAATTAGTTCACTAAAATGAACCATGGATCAATGAATACGTAAACAATTATAAATAGACTGAAGTGAATAGAGAATTTTAGCGCTGATGTTACCTAATTCCAAAAGTGGCGTAAGTAATAAGGAATCCGTTAAGATGGGATAAAAATGAAATTAATAATTAATGAATTGCGGTGACATAGTGGAAGCACTACATAATAAGTGAGATTATAAATAATTTACAAAACAGATGTTCAACTTTTGCCATCTTGATACAAGCAGTGAATATTTATTTATAGCAACAATAATTTAATCTAAAAGAATAATCCTTAAGTCTATGCGATATATCAATATTACATCATATTTCTGTATTGATTACTATGTAAATATTAAAATTTCGAATTATGCATTTTTGGTGTCTCTTGTTTATCTCAACAACATAAAAATTAATGGTGTTAAGGGAGAACTGCACGCAAAAAGTGAAAAACTAGCGACAAGGTCTAGTCAAGTTCAAAGTAAGATGATAAGGTACCTACGTATTAGAAAAAACTTCCTGCACGTCCGACCTCAAAAAAATGTGTTATGTATAGGCAATTTAAATTACATTTTGTTTAAAAATGGGTTCAAAAAGGTTCACGCGCTACAGAAATACAAAGACATGAGTACGATTTACCATTTCAAATTTTGCAGTTACGTAGACAAAGGATCAATACAAGGCGGTAAAGAGCCATTTTGTGGAAAAAAAATTATATGCGACGGCATTTGCGTCAAAAAGTGGTCGAAAAATGGTCGAAAATGGACAAATCTACTTCTATTTTATAATTCTAGATCAGATTTTTTCATAAAAAATCGCATTTAGCGTTTAACTATACATATTTCTCTATTGAAATCACATTGAAGCTAATACATATCTCTTATAGTTTTAACATAATATTGCAGCGGAGGAAGTGAGCCCAAATATGAGGGCTTTATTAGCTGGCACCATCGAGCAAATCAGATCAGCTTGATGATACTAAAATATATACTGGACTTCTCAAAACAAACCAAATAAGCTCAAAAATACCGAGGCGTTTACTAGCTGCTACCATGGAGCAGGTCAAATTAGCTTGATGGTACATTATGTATTGACCTCGTCAAAACATATCAAATGAGTCCAAACAGAAGGGTTTTAGTAGGTGGTACCACCGACACCATTTCGATGGTACCAGAATGTATATTGGACTCGTCAGATTAAACCAAACGAGCCCAAACACGAGTATCTATCAGATCTTAGAGTTTCCATTTTGTCTATTAAGTATATCCAATTTAAGACTGTCTGTATAAAAAAAATCGTTTATTCTTAAGGAAACGATAGCGTCTTGTAAATCACGAACGCCTATAGCAATTTCTGTAACAGGGTTCGATTTTTGTTAATAACAATTTGAAAACACAGAACATCTTCAATATGAACTACCACTCTTTATGAAAGGGAGATTTCAAATAGGACTGAATAAAATTTAATTTGCGGGTTTGAAAACCGAATACAGAACACTAAAAAATATTGATTTTATTCGAAATTATCGAGAAGAAAAAATCGAAAAACTACCATTCAAATTATGAGTGGTACATTTATTCGGCCTCTCGTGCCATAACGACACTTAACCTAACAATACAATAATAACGCTCGGCAATGCCCCGAAAATGTCCAGCAATGCCTAGCAGTTGTACACCACAATGCCCCCAGCGGTTTACCCCTCGTAAACCAGACTGTTGGGTCACGAAGTGAAGTTAAAGACAGGAGAAGGAACCGATACCAAAGTATTGCAAGTTACCAGTTTTAAATAACAACAACAACTTCCAATTGTTTAACACCAAATACCATCATTGTGGCCGCAATAATCACATAAAACAAGATTGCTATTACTATAAGCAAACCCTTAACACCTCAAGACAAACTCGCCCACGACCCCGCAAACTGTGCAAGCGAATGACAACTGTTTTGCTTTTATGATTAGAAGTAACCAAGAGATATTCAAGGAAACTAAAGGTGATATATAATTTATTTTGGACTCAGGTGCCTCTGACCATATTGCAAATAGAGATAATGTGTTTTTATCATGATTTAAAAATTCTACTAGGTATTGTTATAACTAAAAGCAGAACATCTGTTTTTGCAACTAAATGGAAATTGCCTTCACAACAAATCTGGGTCATCTACAAAATATCCTGTTTTGTCCCGAGGTCCCCTATAATTTGGCGGTATGTCGGATGCAACAAAGGGGATTGACCATTATTTTTTTATTCAGATGACGTGAAGGTTAAAGTTGGTGAAAATATAATTTTATCAGGTTAGCCCTCAAATAATATCTTAAAAGTAATTATTAAAATACCTCATAGGTACAGTTCACTTAAATATTTTCCGTATAAATAATAACTACCATATTTGACAAAAACGCCTTGGCCATATCAGTAAAGAAAAATTTAAAAATATATACATATAATATATATATATATATATATATATATATATATATATATATATATATATATATATATATATATATATATATATATATATATATTTACATATATATATATATATATATATATATATATATATATATATATATATATATATATATATATATATATATATATATATATATATATATATATATATATATATATATATATATATATATATATATATATATATATATATATATATATATATATATATATATATATATATATATATATATATATATATATATATATATATGTGTTGATTTTCACTCCTTCACGGATGGAAAAATACTATGTGTTTTCATTCCGGGTGTACATCCGTTCACTACTGTCGTTCTGAAAAGAACAGTTTTGCTGACGTTTCGCCAAAATCACATTTGGCATTTTCGAAGCTTTCTTTCTCGCGTCCGAATAAAGACTGAAGTGTTGGTGACTGCGACGCTTCCTTTTATACCTCCACTCGGGGCCGAAGGTTATATCTGCGCAGGCGTTGGTCGTTATTTATGTTTTCCGGATGTTGCTGTTGTTGTTGCGCTAATTGCGCTTGAGTTTTTGCGATTTTAGATTTGTCGATTATTGTCTTCCATACTGTTGGTAGTTTTAATGATTCGTCCCTTTTATTCAAATCACCTTGTTTTTCAATTTCTATGGCTTCTTGGGTTATTCTGGTTTTATAATGTTCTATATTGGCAATCTCCCTACACCCATCGAAATTTATTTTATGGCCGGTTTCCTGATGATGTAGGAATAAAGCTGAGGTTGTTAGTTTATTTTTGATGCTGAGTTTATGCTCTTCCACTCTTGCTGATATTCGCCTGTTAGTTTGCCCTACGTACAACTTTCCACAGTCCTGGCACGGAATACTGTACACTCCGTGGTTTTCCAGTTAGATTTTATCTTTTGGATTTCCGAGTAGTTTACCTATAGTTGTTTGTGGCTTGTGTATTGTTTGTATGTTGTGTTTCCTCAGAATTCTTCCGATTCTTTCTGTTGTGCCTTTTACATATGGTAAGACTACTCGTTGCTTTCCCGGTTCATATTTTTTTTTTGTTGTTCGTTGTTCGGGAAACCTGTGCATTAATAGCTTTCTCTATGGTGCGATTTGTGTAGCCATTTTTCTTTAAAACACTAGATATTATCTTAAGTTCGTTTTGTCTCGTCTGTGTTTCAGTTAGTCGCACGGATCTTGATATTAGAGTATTTGCCACAGCTTGAATTTGTGCTGGGTGATGATGTGATTTTGCATTTAAATATCTGTCTGAAAACCAACACATACAGACAGATATTTAAATGCAAAATCACATCATCACCCAACACAAATTCACGCTGTGGCAAATACTCTAAACTACTCGGAAATCCAAAACATAAAATCAAACTGGAAAACCACGGAGTGTACAGTATTCCGTGCCAGGACTGAAAAGTTGTACGTAGGGCAAACTAACAGGCGAATATCAGCAAGAGTGGAAGAGCATAAACTCAGCATCAGAAATAAACAAACAACCTCAGCTTTATTCCTACATCATCAGGAAACCGGCCATAAAATAAATTTCGATGGGTGTAGGGAGATTGCCAATATAGAACATTATAAGATCAGAATAACCCAAAAAGCCATAGAAACTGAAAAACAAGGTGATTTGAATAAAAGGGACGAATCATTAAAACTACCAACAGTATGAAAGACAATAATCAACAAATTTAAAATC